>JAULBM010147525.1:0-18216 GCA_032357055.1 Geukensia granosissima | reverse complement strand
CATTTCGGGGCCTTTTACAGCTTCTGTTATGGTATGGACTCTGGTTCATTGTTGAAGGCCATAATGGGACCTGTAGAGGTTAAAATTCTCCTGTCACTTGGTGGGTGGCTGTCTCATGGACAATCATGCCACATGTCCTATTTTTATACTTGTAGAGACCTCGAGATTTTTATATCCACGGCTTTCTTGTGGTTGTAATACAGTTTCATTGACATTACCAACATATCTTTTCATTTTCATTTATACATAGAGTCTAATGATTTTATGACAGACAGTGAAATTTTATATTAATTATTGTGTGTTTGTGGTTTAGCAAAAATCGTTATACAGGCGATAAGTGTTTTGTTTTGAAGGTAAACCGCAAATCACACATTTTACCAGCTAATTTATCATTATATGGTATATTCCCGTAAAATTTACGAATTTTTACCTTTTATCTGTCCTTCATTTTCTGACATATGGTCAAACAAATTAATATATTATAATTTAGACAAAACCTCAGGTCATCAGCCCAAGTTCCTATATCAATTATTTATTCCGTCGTTTATGCACATACTATCCAAAAACATATGCAAAGTTATTGAAATTTCTGTGGTAAAGTTTTGGTACTTGCAATTGCATTAAGTTTATTGTAGGAACATATGTCTATACAACCTAGATAACCTTTTCATATCTAAGCTCTGTAACAAGCAAAAACATTTTGGTACGATTCGTTTTTTAACTACGTAAAAATATCACAGTCCTCTCTATACACTTTTTTGCTGAAACATAAGTTATCCAAATGGTTCTGTTTAAGGGTTAGAAAAGAGACTTAAAAAATCAGCTCATCAATAAACATTACATGACAAATGAATTTTCACTCGGTTTTGCTACAATAAGTTACACGACGGGTGCCACTAGAGGAGCAGGAGCTAACCCTGGTTTTTTTACTGTTCGGTTACTCAAGCCTTAGTTTCAGTATAGTGTTGTGTGTTCTTTATTTGTGTTTCGTTTCATTTTGTTGGCCATGGTCTTGTCTGTCTTCCGATATAACGATTTCTGTCTGCCCCTTTGGTATCTTCGAATTCTGTATATTATTAAACTTGTATAACCTAGATATAGCTTAAACAAAAAAGTATTTATACACAACAGGTCTAATGCATGTTTCGTCGTAAATAAGTGAAACAAACTATCGAATAGGCAACTATATTGTGATGATGAAGTTGCTTTTATTTTTTCGCTATGCTCACAAAGTGTTCGGGATAAACGACAAAGTGTATAATTCGAAGTTACTGTCTCAAAACTTTAACATCTATGTAAATCAATAATGGACACAGATCAATATTAAAATGCAAAGTGTAAAACAAAGTTAAGGTCTGAAACTATTCAAAAGTGACACATGTAAGGAGAGGGTTGAGCGCTCGCAAATAGTTTTAACTTCGCTTAATACTTTATGTGATTGTCCCAGTAGGTGTCTTTTTATATCTATTTGAACGATGGTTTTTTTTATTTGATATCAACACATATTTATGGATCATTCATAGTTTGATCACGGTGTGAAATTTTGTCCATTTTAATGCGTTAGGGATAATCTGTAGATGTTTGTAATTTATACTTTTTGGATGGGTGCCTCATTGACAGTCATAACAAAATTGTTATTTCATATATTATTATATAAAAAGCTTCTAACGTAATGCTAGTAACAAAAAATGACAACCGTAACTATCTATAAAAGTAGCTTGCTCTAATACATTTCAATGGTAACCATCTATAAAAATGATTTGTTGTAACACATTTCGACTACCACCTCAAGAGAAATACAAATCGCAAATGACCATTCCTTAATTATGGACGTTAGAATCTATTGGCTTCCCAAACACCATAAACCTTGAAGTTTATCTATTCGAGTCTAAGAAATGCTCAACTACCCACATCTTCGTTCATTAACTTTTAAATTACTAATTTTCAAACATTATAATATTTGTTATTTAAACTACATTATCGATAACTAAAATGATGCATCAGTCTGAGGTACAAAATGAACGCGGTTCATAAGTGACGTATACTTCACAAAAAGTAACATGTGCATTTTTCTACACATATGTTAAATGTGTCAAGAAATACCAAGGGGATATTCGAGGAAAAGCGAAAATTTAAAAGTACTGACAAACTCCGGAGAACAACGAGGACAAGACCAAAACGACAAAAACACAACACTAAAAACTAAAAAACAAATGAACAACATGGACCCCACCAAAAAACTGGGGGTAGACTAAGGTGCTCCCGAAGAGTAAGCAGTCTCTGCTTCCTGCAGGACACCCGCCATGCAGCTCATGTCAGATCAGGTTAGAGGAAGGACATCAAGAGAACAGGTCCTCTTTCATTTGAATATTGAAATGTTTTGGTCTTGATTGTTTTATAGTTTATAGTTGTTTGTTATGCTATACTGATATTTGGGTTCTGATTATTATGTGGTATATAGTTGTTTGTTATGCTATCCTATTATTTGGGTTCTGATTATTATGTGGTATATAGATCCTGATATTTGGGTTCTGATTATTATGTGGTATATAGATCCTGATATTTGTGTTCTGATTATTATGTGGTATATAATTGTTTGTTATGATATCCTGATATTTGGGTTCCGATTATTATGTGGTATATAGTTGTTTGTTATGATATCCTGATATTTGGGTTCTGATTATTATGTGGTATATAGTTGTTTGTTATGCTATCCTGATATTTAGGTTCTGATTATTATGTGGTATATAGTTGTTTGTTATGATATCCTGATATTTGGTTTTTGATTATTATTTACAATGTAGGTATTTGTTATGATATGCTGATATTTGGGTTCTGATTATTATGTACAATGTATGTATTTGTTATGATATCCTGATATTTGGGTACTGATTATTATGTTCAATGTAGGTGTTTGTTATGCTATCCTGATATTTGGGTTCTGATTATTATCTAAAATGTAGGTATTTGCTATGATATCCTGATATTTGGGTTCTGATTATTATGTACAATGTAGGTGTTTGTTATGATATCCTGATATTTGGGTTCTGATTATTATGTACAATGTAGGTGTTTGTTATAATATCATTATATTTGGGTTCTGATTATTATGTACAATGTAGGTATTTGTTATGATATCCTGATATTTGGGTTCTGATTATTATGTGCAATGTAAGTGTTTGTTATAATATCCTGAAATTTGGGTTCTGATTATTATGTACAATGTAGGTGTTTGTTATGATATCATTATATGTGGGCTCTGCTTATTATGTACAATGTAGGTGTTGATTATATTATCCTGATATTTGGGTTCTGATTATTATGTACAATGTAGGTGTTTAATATGCCATCCTGATATTTGGGTTCTGATCAGTATCAGAAAGCTGTTGTTTGTTATAGTAGTCAAATATTTGGGTTCTGATTATTTTAAAGTGTTAAGTTTCTTGTGTGTAGCTTTTTGTTTATTGTTATATCCTGATAATTGAATTATGATCATATTTGGTGTGTAGTTGTTTATTATAATGTATCATTATTGGGTTTTGATTACTTTATGGTGTGAAGTTGTGTTTTTAATGATATTCTCATATCTGGTTGTGATTGTACTATTAGGCTATGTAGTCGTTAGTTAAATTGTTGCATATGGTGTGTAGTTATGGAAAGCCGTTGTAGAATTTATTATCTATTTATTGATATCAATAAATCATTTATTGATATCAATCAACCATTTATTGATATCCATAAATCGTTTGTTAATATCCATAATTCATTTATTGGTATCAATAAATCGGACGAATTATTGATATCCATATATGATTTCAATAAATGGAAACGATTTATGGATATCAATAAATGATTTATTGATATCAATAATTCAAATATTTATAAATATGTTCTAGATCCCTGAGATGTTTATGTTCAAATGAGACGCTTCTTGATCGGATCAGAACTAGTTGCCTTTAACATATTCAAACATTTGGGCCCTGATAGTTATATCATTTATATAGTGCGAAGTTGTTTGTAAATATATCTTGATATTTGGGGCCTGATTATTTGTGGTGTGCAGTTGTTTGTTTTAATATTTTGATCTTTTGGTTCTGATTATTACATGGTGTTGAATTTCTTTTAAAATTTTTCACAATATGGGTTCTGATTATTTGGGGTTTAGTTGTTTGTTTTGTTATGATATCCTGATATTTGAGTTATGATAATTATATAGTGTATAGCTTATGTTTTGTTCAGATTATTAAATGGTGTTAAGTTGTTTGTTAAAATAATCTGATATTTAGATTCTGATTGTTATATGGTGTGTTCTTGTTTGTTATGAAATTCTGAAAACTGTGTTATGATCATTATTTAGTGTGTCGTTATTTTTTTAAATATTCTGATATTTTGGTTCTAATTAATATATCCTATGAAGTTGTTTGTTATAATATTTAAAAGAAAGAATATTGAATATATTCCAGAAAGACTCAATCCACATCTTTTCTGGAATATGCACTGCATTGTTTTCTCGTTAGTATTCTGATATTTGGGTTATGATAATCATATGTTGTTTAGTTGTTTGTTTGTTTGTTATAATATCCTGAAAACTGAGTTGAGATTATCAAATGTCGTGTAGTTGTTTGTTATAATATTCTGTTATCTGGTTCTAATTACCATATGTTGTATAGTTGTTTGTTATAATATTTTGTTATCTGGTTCTAATAATCATATGTTGTGTAGTTGTTTGTTATCATATTCTGTTATCTGGTTCTAACTACCATATGTTGTGTAGTTGTTTGTTATAATATTCTGTTATCTGGTTCTAATAATCATATGTTGTGTAGTTGTTTGTTATAATATTCTGTTCTCTGGTTCTAATTATCGTATGTTGTGTAGTTGTTTGTTATAACATTCCAATATCTGGTTCGAATTACCATATGGTGTGTAGTTGTTTGTTATAATATTCTGTTATCTGGTTCTAATTATCATATGATGTGTATTTGTTTGTTATAATATTCTGATATTCAGGTTATGAATATCAAATAGTTTTAAGCTTCTTGTAAAATTTTTAAATGTTTGGGTTCTGCTTATAACATGGTGTGTAGTTTTCTGTTTGTTTGTTAGAATATCCTGATAATTGATTTTGATTATTATATGATGCACAGCTGTTTGTTATAATAAAATGATATTTTGGTGTAGATTATTAAATGGTGGTAAGTTTCTTGTAACATTTGTTAATTTTTGGAGTCCTGATTATTATATTGTGTGTATCTACTTGTTACTTATAAACTATTACTCGGAAATGATTAGTATTTGGTATGATTTTGTTTGTTTTTATATCCTAATAGTTAGATTATGATCACTATAGACATGTTTGGCGTGCAGCTGTTTTTATAATATTCTGATATTTGGATTCTGATTTTTTTTTATAATTCCTGATAATTAAGAAATATTCATTACATTGTTTGTAGTTGTTTGATCTGATATTTTGGTTATATTATTATTATTTGGTGTTTAGTTGTGTCTAACATATTCAAATATCTGGGCCTTGACCGTTACATAGTGTGTAGTTCTTTGTTTAATTTTCTGATATTTGGGTTTTGTTAATTTTATGATATGCAGTTGCTTGTTATAATATTTTCATCTTTGGATTATGACATGGTGTGTATTTTTTATGGTGTGTATTTTTTATGGTGTGTATTTTTATGGTGTGAAGTTTTTTGTTTGGTATAAAATCCTCATATCTGAGTTATGATCGTTATATAGTGTGTAGTTGTTTGTTATAATATTATTATTTTTGGGTTCAGGTTATTATAGGGTTGTAGTTGTTTGTTATAATATTCTGATATGTGTAGAAGGAATCCGAAGATACCAAAGGGACAGACATAAATAGTTAAGTCGGAAGACAGACAAGACCATGGCCAACCAAATAAAACGAAAGACAAACATAGAACACATAACATCACACCAAAAACTAAAGCTGGAGTAAGAAGAACCTAACAAAAAACCAGAAGGAGTTCAGGTTCAAGAAGGTATCCATTGTCATTTGTGAAACGGATATTTCGTACCGGTCAACCAATTCATGATGGCTTTCCCTGAGAAACCCTTGGCTCAGTAGCTTTCTTTTCAGCTGCAACTTTCTATCAATAAAATCCTGAATGGAAGCACGAGCCCAGGAGTAGCGTGTCAGCTGAGAAATATATACTCCGCATGCAGGTGCGGCTGGAATGTTGCTAGACACGAACGGAAAGTTTACAATCGGAAAATCAAAGTCATTTATCTTGTCGTAAAGGTTTGTTCTTAAAGCGCCATAACTGTCAATTTCTAGATGTAAGTCTAGGTATGAAACAGACCTTTCTATTTTTGTAGTATCTTTGAGATTGAGCAAACTTTTTCCCTTTTCTCTGTAGAAGGTTCTGTACGAAGTCAGCTTCGTGCGAAAAAAGGAATAAATAGACGAGAAGTGGTGGACAATTGGTCCCCATTGGAATGCCGACAGTCTGTTGAAACACACGTCCGCCTAACATTTAAAAAATGTTGTCAATCAAGAAATCTAGCATTCCGCAAATGTCATCTTTCAAGTGCTTTTTTAAGAATCAGAATGGTTAATAACAAAAAAGGTTTGTCCCTCCTTAGAACGAAAATTTGTATCTGTGTTTGCCATCTTTTTTTAAAACAAAACAGAGGTGGACTAAGGCTCTTAATTTTCTCTGAGTTTTGAATGTGGAAAAGTAATATACAGAGTGGAAAAATCAAATGCAAGCGGAAAGGGACCTTGATTTGAGGCATTCAAACAAATCTTTGGATTTTTGAGAATCCAAATTTGATTCACGCCACATGTAGTTGTTTGCTATAATATTCTGATATTTGGGTTTAGGTTATTATATGGCGCGTAGTTGTTTGTTATGATATTCAGATATCTGGTTCTAATTATCATATAGGGTGTAGTTGATTGTTTTAATATTCTGATATTTGGGTTCTGTTAATACTATATTGCTATGTAGTTGTTTGTTAAATATGTCATATGTTTGATTATACGGTTGAGTAATTAAATGTGATAGTGTTCATTTGTTGGATTTTATCTATATAACATGGATGATGTGTTTAGCTGCGTCTATTTAAATATTGTTCTGTTGTTTGTTTTTTTCATATTATATGGCTGTTCTATTTAGTTGTATTTAATTAAAATATACTCTTGCTCATAAATATGGAATATTTTTATTGTGGACCATACATTAGAAATAGGTATGGTTAGACTTTGTCAAGCAAAATACTTTTAAGGAAATGGCAGATAATTCTTTCATGAAAATATTAGAGGAAAACTAAATAACAAAATTGGATGAAATAAAACATTTGATAGGATTCTATCCGGAATTAAAAATTATCATTTTTCACTAAAATGTAGGTTTCAAAAAAAAAAAAAATAGTCATCGTTCCAAAATCTTAATTCGGAGACTTTTGTAGTTTTAAGTAAAATAATGAGATTTGCGTAAAGTTTTTTGGCAATCCGGCTCATAAATTTTGCATACAAGTTCCCAAAGTAGAATTTTTCACTCAGAAATATCATTATTCTATATGATTATTCCTGACTGTCCCACTTTTTAGAATTATGGAGTTCTGATTGTCCAACAGGTAAAGTTGTTAATTAAACAAATTTTTGGTAATCATTATTATGTGGGGGTAGCAAAGGGTCTTTATTGTATAATAAAGAACAACATTGGGTGGGATGAAATACATATATAATTTGGTTTTCTTGATATATATATTTTATCTTTTAAAACAAATATTATATTTACTTATAATATAGGTTTGTATTTTCTTATTTGAAGAAAAAATATTTTTTTTTAATAAATTATATTACATTATTTTGAAAATATGGTTCCACTTTTAATAATTTATTCATTTTATATATCCAGTCATTTTAAATATTTTATAAATCAAATACTTAACTGTACTTAGAATAACAATGAATTTTCAATTTTCAATTACATGCAATACAAATTATTTAAAAAAGATGAATTATACTACCGGAATTTATTGTGATAGAGGCTGGGCATTGACTTGATGAAAGGATCAGACCCAGATATTAATAACTTGACACAATACCTAATACCTTTTTGATGACTGTCAAATGAAATATTATGGTAGTTTGTTTTACAAATTGATTTCTAAAACGTAAAAGGAAACATTCAGTTATAATTCCTTACATCATCATATTGCTTCAGAAATGCAATAGTATGTGCCTTGGCTTAATAGTTAACTTTAAAAATATTTATTGCTAAACATGAACAATTTGATTCAAATAAAAAATAATATTGCAAATACAAAATAAGCTTATCCTAGGAAATAATTAAAGTAAGAACAAGACAATATATTGGTAGCAGTGAACTTGGTAAGGTTGTTGTGGGATTTGGGGGAGGTGCTGTTGAACACTGAAATATATTATGAGAATCGCTTTGAATGGTGTATGAAACTGTGGACATTTGTTAATTATTAATATTGAATTTTCTTTATCACTTATCTCTTCAGCTCTGAAAAACGTTTTCGATTGAAATCTGAATCTTGGCTCAATACACATTTATTTATTCATATTTATTCGATAAAAGTATAATATTTGAATATATGTATTTTCTTTTATCTTCCTCTGGGATGTGCCTTTTTAATCCCAGTCTTCCTTTTATAATTAAATGAAGAAAAATCAAAGTTCAAATATGTCGCCTATTATTCCTTAAAATATCTGAATACAAATATTTTCTTTTATTTCTAGTATAGAACACCCCTTATACAACCTCAAAATCATCTTTCTCAAAACATTGCCTAATTAACAAACACTTTTTAGTCTTATAAAAACATTCCTGATTGTCCAATATTTTTTCACCTTTTTTGTCTAAAATTTTCAAATGTGGGACAATCAGGAAGACACCATTCCATATTTATGACCAAATGTATATTATTTAGTTGTTTGTTTTTATATGTACTAAATGGAAGCGTGTTTAGTTTTTTTTTAATAAATATTTAAGTTGCTTGGTTACTGATTATATTCTAAAATATAAAATTACCAATGTTAAATAAACATGGAAAATTTAGGTATGTTATAAGTACATTTCAAGGAGTGACCTCTCATCTGTGAAATTAGAACCGAAACATAGGAAGTCAAAGATTCAAATATAGAAAAAGAAGCACTCAAATCCAAACAATCGAAATGGGAAGCCAAATCCGACGACAGGGACATCTACTAAGTGCTTTACTTTTCGAGGCCTTTCCGTATTTTCAGTGTTATTTAAATATCACATATGACAGCTCTTTTAAATTGAATATTGGTAACATTTCCAATAATAATTCGAAAAATGATTTGAAATAGAAGAAACAGTATAATAAATAATACTAGCAGTATTAAAACATTTATTATCTTAATTGATAAACATGAAATAAAACATTTCCCTTTAAACATATTGCATGAGAAACTAGCATAAACCTAGTCTGTGATGTAACACAGTCGTGACTTCTAAATGAGTTCTGCAAATTACATTGCTTTGGGCATAAAATATCTGTTGCAAGTCACAAAATATATGGGTTTAGCATTAAATGTCTGTAATGAGGTTTAAATTTTTGCTTTAATTTGGTATACTATTCTTCGTTAAACCACATCATTAGTATTGTGATACACCATTTGAAGATGTGTCTGAAGTTTTTAATTGTATAGCACATTGCAATCGTATGAACTTAAATCTGTTCTTTTAGGTTGACAAAATACAAAGAAAACTTTCAAAATTGCAGTCAATGGTAATGCTCAATGCACAGTCAGTGGCAATTACCTGTCTACGTAAATGCAACAATCAGACGGAAAATTGTGCTAGTTTGAAATGTTACTGTTCATGTAAATCCAAGCCAAAACCACATTAAAGACACTGAACATTTGATTTTCTGGTATAACATGATTTATTCACGAGCTATGTTTTCATTCTACTACAGTTATTACACCAAAAATTGTACGCCGGTATTAATTTTTTTAACAGATCAACAATGTTGACCAAATTAGTTTTTTTCAAGGTTCAACTCAGTTTCAATATATTTTTATATGCTACCCAAAATCATGACGTAAATTAAAACAAAAGCACCAGGACATTAAATAGTCCGTGACTGAAGTGAAAAAAGGACATCTTAAAATTAATAACCATTCCTTTTTGACTATATTAAGTTCATTAAACTTTGGACTTAATGACGTTTCTCGCGATTCCGTATGGTCTTTCTAGCTCAAAAAGTATATACAAAACGACTATTGGAAGGAAATTGCATTATCAAAGTATTATAGTAGTTTACAGACAGTAATCAATTTCAGTCCGTAATAGACATCTTATATTGGTCAGCTTTTACTACTTTAATCAAATCACTATCTGGTGCCTTAACGGCTTTCTTGTGATAATGGCTAATTTACGTTTGATTTGATAGCCTATATCTTGGCTGCTGTGGTGTGGAGTAATGGAAACAATGCAATAATTTGGTTTTGTTTCTACATTAAAGATCATCGGATGAACAGTTACACCGCTTCAAATATTCAAATGTACGTCCTTTGTGAATCACCAAAACTGACCATTTTCCCAGAAGGATATCAGTTACGAGATCTGAATACTTAAGATAACAGAGAGATTCCTGTTTGTTAGTTTGAGTTCAAAACTAAGCCCTTCTGACTATTATGTTCTTTGGGACATGGCAGTAAACTTTTCATTGTAATTATAAGCAACGTTTTGTCAATTGCATTTAGCTGTCAGGGACACGTTGGGAATGTTAAAAAATATAGCTGATTTCAAATTCACTTAAAGTAATGAAAACATAAATGCTCTGAATTTTCAGAATCAAACAGAAATTTTTTTCTCTAAGAAAATAATTTGCATTCAGCAGGTGAGGAATAAAGGTGAATCAATTTGCAAACATACTAGTATTTTATGCAACGGTAAAATGACCAATTTTATATAGATCATTGGGATCTTTGCAGGTTTAAGGAGTAAACTCTCACAATGAGCATTACAATCAACAAAAATTTAAATTTAAAATACAAGGTAAGAGAAGTGGTAAATTATCGAAAATCACAATTAACTACACTAACAACCAACATAAACAAATAAAACATAAATGTGATCTAGATAGCCTGGAATGGTACTGGAACAAATTTGGATTCAACTTGTCTTTTGGGTATTCATAACTCTCTTTGCGTATGTCGATCGTATTTGACAAACAAGAAAATACATGAACAGTATAACTACCACGATGGTCAATCCTTCCCTGTTCTTTTCGCCATGGTCCTATCTGTCTTCTGACTGAACGACTTCCGCCTGCCTTATTTGTATTTTTGAATTCTTTTATATGCTATTGTTACAACCTATTTATGCCACCAAATATCCCAGAATAATTAAAACCAAGTAGTAAGTAATATTAAGTGTCATGACAAAAATTTTAAGGGTGGTATATGTACATGTATATGGATACCTTTTCAAATTTTATGACACTTAATTAATGAACTACTGTTAAGCTAAGGATACTTTTACAGTTACGTATTATGAGGTTTACTTGATTTGATTTTGAAGTATTTAAGTGGAATTTTTCCAACGTTTTCGCTTTTTATATGGGTTTGGTATGGATTAAGGATCTACATGTACGGTCGGAGATTAAGACAACAGCCTTTCTTCAGGTAAACATTTTTTAATATTGGTAATGGGTGGATACAGCTACTAGTGACTTGACAGGTTGAGAGGGTACAACAAGCTTAGGCTTCACTTTCATAAAAAAATCTTAGTTTGAGGATTTCTACTCAACTAAAAAAACGAACCAATCAAATGCTACCATTTTCATTATTTTTGGGAAAATCTCAATAATGAGATATTTTATGAAACTGAAGCCAGTAGTCGGTGGACACAAGCTATTGGTAATTATTTAATATAAATAAAGTTTTATGTCGCCAAATTGTTTAACGGAATCATTTTTTGTTATAAAAAATTTTTGTTGTTTTGGCCCATACAGGTATTAAATATAGACTGATATGAAAATCTGAATCCAATAACAAAGGCATTTGCATTATACCTAGTCGCTCCCCGGTTCTGAATAAAAAAGGAGCTTATATAACTTTTGCTTATTCTTCAAATATCTTTTTTGTTATTACCTTTTCTAGACACTTCCCCCACTTTTAAATAGTGATATCGTTATTGTAGCCTCTTCGTTTTATAATTTTAAATCGTGATAATTTCTGTGATGATATGTAATATTTCTGTCAATAAAGATAATAAAGACAAAAAAGAGAGAATATAGTTAAGGTAAATTCCAGCTTGTTTATACACAAAGGACATTTTCAGAATAATTCACGCAACAGTCTCACCGAAGGCTATCGTTTATCTACACTCATTAATTTTGCTGTCGAGATAAATATTGGAAAGTGGCTATTTGCATACGATGGTTTGTCATTTAAAAATCTATTTTAACGAAAATAAGAAATTGAGTATGTTTCCTGTCCCAAAGAAGGCATCTTTGCACGCAAGATTTCCATTATTAAGGACATTCGACCATACGTAATGGTCAAGTCCAACTGCCTCATGTGACCAATAACTAGATAAAACAGATTGTGTGGAAGATTCCGTATTTTAAATAGAATTCCTGTAAATCGTATTCTTTTGTATATTGGTTGAATTACAATCAATCGGTAGGAAACAGAGCAAATAGCATACTCATGTGAGCGTTTAGCATTGACGTCTCCTGTTCTTTTGCAAACGAATGCATGCCGTTATAAAACGAGAAGATGCACTTTAATAAGGTTATTTCGGTCGTAAAATTTCATTAGAATTATTATTAATTAGGAATTTAACACTTAAATATTTTAATGTTTCCACTTAATAAATACTGTAACACACATTTTATGGAATATATTGTTAGTTAATTTCACTATGGTATCCTAATTCTGTCTAAGAGATGCAAAAATATCAATATGAGTCATTTTATGAAAGTTTGGAATAGTTTTTGCTCTGTAAGGGTGGATTGCATAAATCGCCTAAACAGATCTCTGTTGTGATGTTCAATTTTAATTGTCACAAAATCATTTAGGCCAATGGATGTGGTCAATGTATTCTAGCCAGAAACCCTTTCGAAAATGCTTATAATTAGCCATTATCATTATTTTTTTTAATAAAATGGGATTATTCAAATAAAAAACAGACAAGTTTCCATTTGAATCTTATAAGCTTATATAGACAAAACATTGTTGAAAATGGGAAAATCAAAACGTTGAAAAACCATTACCAAAATAAAAAAAAACAGCTTGAAAATACAGCAAAAATTAAAAAACACATGTTAATTGCAACAGCGGTTAAGTTAGTTTTTGTTAAATTATTCCCTGAAATATACATATAGCATTTCAAAATGAATTACATTAAACCTTGGTAAACCCTGTATTTTATACACTAAACATAAAAAGTTTTAGAAATATTTGTTCAAAATTGAATCATTTATTTGCAATATTATTAATTAATGTTACAGACTAAAACCTTAGGTAATATACCGTAAGTGAAGGTTATATTTGTTGTCCGATTTCAATTACTCTGGAGAACGTTGAACCTACATCCTTCCAATATGAAAATGAAATGACATGAGATTAATGTCAGCGAATCTGCAATACTACCACAAGAAAAACAGAGGGGGGATTCTAGAGATCTCTACAAAGCCTTCATTAAGGGTGGAATACCACTCCTTGTGAAAAGCTCTAAATCGCCCCATATAAAAACTGTTTATAACTTAACAAAGTATCAAAACATAACATATAACACAAAGACCAACCTATGATCACAATTCCTGACTTGGGACAGGCACATGAGACATATGGTGGGGTCAAACTAGTTAAGTGGGATCCCAACCCTCCCACAACAAGTGATCAAAGGAAAAAATCAAAGAAAATAAAAACAGTAACAGACGAATTATAAAATCTAGCTGAAATTCACCCAATACAATAAGATAGTACCTGACTTAAAATAAATAAACTAATGAAGATTCCTCTCTAATGAATGCTCGCACACAAAAAAAAGGTAAGGTTGAGATTTCTGAAGATGAAATATCAAGCCTTTAAACAAGAGATGTCACCAAACATAACTGATGTCCAACGATTTACTTATTTGTTGTCAATATACGTCAGGAAAGACAAGATGAATGCAATGCCAAATAAATTAATATAGATCTATGTAAGGGAGCGACAAGTTTATTAATATTTGTCCCAACTAAAACAAATTTTAATGTTCTGACTACAATATTCGCTTTATGTCCAAATAGTATTAAAGTTTTCTTGGTCAAAGTTTTTGGTGTTTTTTAATAATTAAAACTTTGATCAAAAACTTTGACAAACTATACATAACCGAATAAAAACTTAGCATATCTTTCTTGAAGCTCGAATGGATTTTGATGGGAATCAGCCAGTAGGATTTGGGTTTGGGTTACCTTTTAAAGTAAAAAATCAAATATGATCTTGTTGAGAGTTTTCTTGTACAAAAGCATGATTACAAAATTCCAAGTTTTGAAATTCAATTACATCTATGACAAAATTTTGATGAAAACTATGTAAGAGTTAACATGGCCCTTTCTGTAAAACAGAAATAATACCAAAGATCAAGATTAACAACGACTTGAATAGAAATAACACTATTGTAAGATTAAAGTCTTCATTTAATTTTACAGGTTTTTTTTAGATCCATGAAATCCATGAATAATTTTTGATATTGAAGTAGAATGCACAAAAGAGAAAAATGTTATTTTGTGCAAACGACACATTTCAAATATTTTGAATTTTCGTACGGGGGACAAGGAAGTGAACCACAAACTGTGAGTGTGGGGTAAAAAAGATAACCATTATGGTCTTCTCTTCTTCCTTCGAAAAACTGAGGATCGTCATCAACGCATGAATATTCATGCTGAGATACATGGCCAACGTGACTGGAACATAAATGGCCCTGGTACTGTTGTCTCCATCCAGATGGACATATTGATTTTCCAGGAATCATTATGGATGTAGTTGCACCACTATCGAGACAAACGGCGCATGGTACATCGTCATCAATCTTGACATTACGATAATTGTACTGATATTCAGCACCCCAAACAGTTGATGTTGAAGTACCTTGGAGTGAATTTGGAAAGTCAGAATGACTAAGATCTGGATCATGGGGTAAGCAAAGAGTAGTTGTTCCACCACCAGTTTCTTGGTAACCAGCACCACCTACAATACCTGTAAACAAAATTGTTTTTGATGTTTAGCTGGGAACATGTTTATCTTTAAATGTACACATATCGTTTGTACAAATTCATAGCGTCCGATAAATGTGTCAATCGTATATACCAGTATATGCGAAGAGTTTAGAATATTTGCCCGCACTCCAATCAAAGGCAAAATTGTTAAAAATGACAGCACTCTTAGTTGGATAATAACACATAATTCGACTATGAATTCGTGTGCCTTAGAACACAGGTGCTTGGGGCATGGGACCCTCTATTTTTTATTTTGTGGTGTTAAAATTAGACCAAGCGACCCGCAGCATTTTTCTATTCTGTTGTATTAGATAATGCACGTAATTATTACACCACTTATAAAAAAGTGGGTTCCATGCCCCAAAGGCCTGTGTTTTTTAACTTCTACATTATCAAAATATTTAGAATCATAGGGAACACATTGAAGTTAAAACGCTTTTTCAATCAAAATGTCATTGCGATGCGATTGTTGCTCACGCAGATTGAATTAAAATCAAATCAAATCAAATCAAATGATTTATTGGTATAAAATCCAAATTAAAAAGGATTTTGACCAGTCAATTCAAACAAGATGAACAAACAGTTACAAAATGTATATATGGGTTGATGGGGACGTGCCTTTAGCTCCTTCGTATGGGGCTTAAATTTCACAACTAGAGCGATTGTCCGTGTTTGCACCAACGTGTCTGACTCTATATCGTACTGGTAAACTTTTGCAGCAGGGATACAGATACCACAAGCTTCTCGAGACTTGTACAAAATTTGATTACCGTTACAAAGATTTAATACAAAAATACACTGCAAATGTAAAAATTTGATACGACAAGAGATATCACATCCTAAGTTCTATGTAAATATCAGTGGTATTTCACCTTTGGTAAAGGCCTTGTGGACTTTGAATGGTGACATAAAAATATTCTACTATGATCTATGACCCGGATTTTTTTTCAAAGTCTGGTGGTATGATTTTCTGTTGGCATGTGAAATTTTTGTAGATGTTGATTTGTCCTGCGGATATTTTAATGAAGACAATAAAGTGTCCTCGAAAGAGACACGACCAAACAACTAAAATAACACTATACCTGAATATACCATAGATGTGCTATTTATGACTGGACAATCCTTTCTTCCCCAACGTGTGTAAATCGTTCCACCTGCATAAAACAGAAAAAAGTTTTATTTAGTACTTTCAAATCATGTGCGTATATGATCCGCTTTACTTGTGAAACAAGGAGATGAACAATTGAAATCTTACCTTCCGTATGGCTGTTGTCTTGTTTCAACGCAGCCACCTCTGACCTAAGTTGAGAATTTTCTTTTTCCACCATTGTCACTTTAACAGTAAGTTCTCCGATTTGTCTCTGCATTGTAAGAAGTTGTTCATTGATCGCCTGTGGGTCATTGAGTAACAACCTTTTATGACTGTCAGACTTGCCATGATGGTCATCTAGATGTTCTCTACTGGATATTGTAGACACAAACAAAACCAGTATTAAATATAGAACTTCTAAAGGAACTAACATTACTGTATTCAAAGATAACAGGTCAAAGATTATAATTCTTATCATTTTACCTAGTTCTAGTGATTGATTATAGATAACTTTCATAACGATCACAAGGTCAACGTCTTTACAAAATATAAATATCAGTTTTTCACAAAAATGTATCACTGATATCTTCTTGTTTCGCGACTGATATGACGTCATAAAATAATCGTATGCGGGTACAAAAAAGCAAAAGTAATGTTTTATATGGAATGTTTTGGTATTCACTGAATGTACAAAATTGTACTTGTTCCCAGAAGTAAACAAATGTTTTGTTTTAATAATTTTTTTCAGACAATTTACTATGGAAAAAATGTATTGTACCATAATTATACCAAACAAAATCAACCTAAATCAAAATTACCCTTTTCTAATGGTGTTCGCCTATTAAAATCATTAATCTCTAATATATCACAAGGCAGTCGCCAAGCTGACATGCACAGAAAGTCTACCAAATTAAATAGTAAGGATAGGTACAAATTACATCAAAAGGGCATGTCAGAACAGACTTCTTTGTTCGGCCTTAACTGGCACATCAAATATTCTCCAGTGATAAAATGATAAAAAAATTATTATTAAGTTAGACAATTAATATAGTTTTTAAAAGATTGCATTAGAATCGCAATTACTCTCCATGAACTTAAAAATAAAAACATACGTTAAATTCAGTTGTTTCTAAAGTAACAGTTTCAGGAACTACCGGGTATATAAATATATAACATGAAATTATGGTGGGCTGATCTTTTAAAATATGAAAATTGGATTCATAGGAGATCGGGGAGTAACGGATTAGGGAGCTTAGTGGACATAAACCAGCAATTGGAAGCAATTATCAGGAAAAGGGAAAACATTGTCAATCATTTTAAACTAAACACTGTAAGATGACCGTAATAATATCTCATTAATGTTCAAAATTATTATTGCTCCCATCGAGTGGACAAGACGACTTTCTCTGGATAATCACAAAACATATGCCGAAAGGAGCATCACCACCATCTTTCCTTAGGAAACTGATATTTCTGTATATGTTCTATTAAACGACAGCTGGTTTTAAGGGCAGAAGATTAGTAGGGATCATGTGACAACCAAAATATGTTGTACCAGTACCATATCTTCCAAGGTCTGCTATGTCTGCAAAATGAAATTTCTCCCCTGTTTAAACTTAATCTGAAAAAAGCAATGACATACTGCAAACATTGCAGGCTTAAGAATCAAGAGTAATCTAACATCTAAAAATTCCTCTATATGCATTTTGCGCCGAATAAACGAAATCTTTATTATAAGTGCTTTTAAGTTTTGTGATCAAATCATTATTCAGAGTTATGTTCAATCAAAAACTGACCTAAAGGAGTAGGTCCGGTTAGGCCCCTTTTTGGCCCCAAAATATAGCAGTTTTACAAAATTGTTAAAATGTAAACTT
>JAULBM010147305.1:0-18222 GCA_032357055.1 Geukensia granosissima | reverse complement strand
GTAATGACATGACCAGCGGGACTATATTTGAATGGAGAACTGTTGCATGAACAATCAGGGGGTTTAGCTTTAAAATATCATTCAAAGACAGAATTTGTGTCTACTTAAAGGTATTTGGAATATTTGAAACGGCTTTTAAAATAATATTGGCCGAAAATTATATAAGCAAATACTTCCCACAAGTCTATTAAAGAATCCCCGAACCACTTATGCTTTACAAACTATTGACTATTAATTAGATGTTTTGGGGGGACAATGAGATGTTGATGAGGGTATAGAGAATAAGAAAAACTAACGTCATTTGCAATATAAAATTGCATAATATCTCACTTTGAGCCCAGATATTCCTCTAGTCTGCCATTTATATGTATTTCTATGGCAAAAATATATATCAAAAATTTTAGCTTTACCTAAAAAAACACAAACAACGTATCCACAGATTCAAATTCATATTCATCGTTATTTTTAGATAACCAGATCCAAGCCACCATGATATTACCTCTCTAAATAAAAATCCAAATTGGATGTAGAGAATAACCCTAATACACCACTCTTTATACCACTTTATCACATAAGTTTGTTAAGGAAAAGTTTTCATATCTGATCAAATGGTAATTCAGATCTTGTCACAACTAGTTCTGTTTGCCCGTGTTCGCCCAAACGTTTCTGACTTTAATGATGACAATATTTTTCTAACTTGTAAACATTTGCAGCAGGGATAAAAACATGATAAGCTTCTCAAGATTTAACAAAATTTAATAACATTACAAAGATAAAAAAAAAAACGCTAAACAAACTCAACCACAAAGGCAATAGATTCGACGTTGTACTTGTTTTTGTTGGAACTGATATTAATGAACCTATCGCTTCCTTACACATTTTGTCTTAGCTCACGTCTATTGAGCACGCACTGAAAACGTCGAATATACTGGTGTTGAGACACTTGATGTCTTATCTTCTCGGAAGCTAACCCTCTAGCTTGCGTTAAGTAGCTACGAGCATTTATTATTAGATATATTTTCTTTTTGCATGTATTTTCATTTATTGTAATTCAGGTATTTACTAGTCGGATTGGATGAATGTCTGTTAGATTTTTATAGTTCTTCTATTATGTAAATGAAAAGATATTGGGTAAATGTCAGAGAGACTGCACTACAACTACGAGAAAAACATAGTAATTTATATCAGTATAGAAATGGTCTTGTGGTGAAGTTCGTGGGTTCGGCCGACCCAAAACAAAAACATGAAGATTGTTATTTGCCGCCCGTCCACAAAAAACGCAGCATTCAATGAAAAGAGTACAATAGAAAAATGTGTCCGGATATTGTGACATATCTTCCACCGATCTGTTATTTAATGAACAAATGCGTTAATAAATCCGGCGGCTCAGCGTGTCGGCCTATTGTAATAATGCAGGGTCTTGCAGTCATATCAGTCAAGAATATAAGTGAAATATCTGTCACTGGGATTTCACTAAAATGCAATCAATCAGTAATATATGTTTGCTTTATAATATCCTTTCACGGCGACTTTGTTTTCTTATGGAAAATACGTGTACATATGAATACCTTGACAAGCAGTGTTTACTACATGTATGTAAACGACTGTACCGATTACCGCATTTTTCCTTGATATCTTCCTTTGACCACTAGCTGGTGGAGGGTTGGGATCAAATTAAACTAGTTTTACCCCAGCACATGGCTTCTGTGCCTGTTCAAGTCATGAATTGTGGTCATACGTTTGTTTTTTATGTTATATATTTTGTTACATGTACATTTTTTATAATATTCAGGTAGGATCAGTATTATTTTGATCTATTTTAGTACACAGGTTTTTTATTTTGAGCTTTTCACAAGTAATGCTATTTCACCCTTGTTGGAGGTCTTGTGGAGACATCTAGTGTTTTCTCAACTCTCAAGAAATGGCTTAAGTTTTGCATCTCGATATCTCATATTTGTCCTTAACTCAAATACAGACGAATCAAATCACGAGTTTTTTCAAAAAAGCTCGGAGATTTCAAGAAAATCTAAATTTGAAATTTTTTTTCAATGATGTGTGGACAATTAAGTTTTTTTTTCACTAGTTTGGTCGGCAGATACTCAACTGAAATAATTTTCTTACAACGCAACTGAAATATCGAGCATCTTAATTCTAATTTCTTAAAGTGCTAATTCTTAGCAAGAGAGAGCTACTTTAAACTTATCGTGGATGCCAAAACTAATGCCTTTACTTTACGTTTGTTGTCGGTCAACAACTCACATTTTTGTTTCTTATTTCATAACCAAATAAAGATGACACGTCTGTACCAACCGCATCAGTGTACAAGTGGTCTTGTGGTGCAGATCGTGGGTTCGGCCGACTCAAACAAAAACATGAAGATTAGTATTTGCCTTCCCTCCGCCAAAACGCAGCATTAGAAAGAGTACAATAGAAAATAATGTGTCCGGATATTGTGACATATCGTCCACCGATCTGTTATTTAAAGAGCTAACCGGCGGCTCAGCGTGTCGAACTATTGTAAAGCAGGGTCTTGCACTCATATCAATCAAGAATATAAAAGAAATATTTTCCATTGGGATTTCAGAAAATATTCAATCAATCAATCAATCAATCAATGATATATGTGTGCTATATAATATCCTTTCACGGCGACTTTGTTTTTTTAAGGAAAATACATATACTTGAATATCTTTGCAAGCAGTGTTTTCTAAATGTTTGTAGACTAATGTTTGCAGTACTGAGTTGCCCGAAAGTAATACATCTTTTTTTCTCAAAAAATAGAATACGTATTCAATTGTCATATTTGCGCAAATTCACGTTTTTGCACCGATATAATATTTACTGAGATAATCGATCTCGTGTATTTTTCATGTTTTTTATCCCCAGAAGTTAACACATACGCACCAATTTAACCGATTAATATATTCATGACTTTATAAACAAGCGTGCTCATCTGCAGCTGCTTGTTGTATATTTAAATACCCTATTAACTAAAGTTATAACGGATTTCCCAATTCTTAAGGTTAATAAACTAATTTACTAAAATCAGTAGACAGTAAAATGGCTTATAGTATAAAAAGGGTTTTAATGTTATCTGCGAGAAAGCTGAATAAGCACTACGTACTGACAAATTAACCTTAAAATCTGAAGATGCTGTTCATTTCAGGCCCTTTGTGTTTGAGTAAATTAATTTTTAACTATAATCTTAGATCTTGTTCCTCCTCCATTTCAGCCATCTGCAGATTTCCTTATAATTGTTTGCACTCAGATATAGGTTCTCATCTTTGATTTGTTAACAGAACACCAGGCATGTTTTTTTCACCATTGAAATTAAAACAACATTGAACATACGTCTATATCAAATATTTAAAGTCCAAATGCAACTCCGTGTAAAGCGCTTTTCTGGATTTACCTTCATCAGACACGCTATGGACCAAAAATAGGAAGATCAGTTAAACTTAATAAATATCTAGTTACAGCCATGGACCTAATGAAATGGCCTCATGGATAGGCCAAATATGAAAATAAAAATCAGAGATTTTTCAAAAAGGGAATATTGAGCCGATGTAAACTGTATATTTCCAACATATGTTTTGGGACCCGAAAATAAACAAGAGCATATAATTCAAGCACGACGAAGCCTTTTACGACCTCCACACAGCACACGAGAAAAATAATATTTAAATGAAAGAATATGAAATATTATATTTTTATATTACATAGTGTTAGGATGCTGTTTTACCCTAGTGGTCTATAAGGTACTTTCATTTTTTGCATCCTGGCCTCAGAGTTAACTGTTTTTCTCTTGGTGTCTATATGGTATTATTTTCATTCGTTGTATCGTGGTCTTAGAGTTAACTGTTATTACCCTGGTGTCTATATGGTACTTTCATTCGTTGCATCCTGGTCCCAGAGTTAACTGTTTTTTTTTACCCTGGTGTCTATATTGTACTTTCATTTGCATCCTGGTCTCATTGTTCACTGTTTTTTTTACCTTGATGTCTATATGGTACTTTCATTCGTTATATCCTGGTCTCAGAGTTAACTGGTTTTTTTACCCGTTGTGTCTATAAGGTACTTTCATTCGTTGTTTCCTGGTCTAATCAATTAACTGGTTTTGATCTTTTTGCCTGTATGGTACTTTTATTCGTTGTATCCTGGTCTCAGAGAAAACTGTTTTTATCCTGGTGTTTATATAGTACTTTCATTCGTTGTATCCTAGTCTCAGAGTTAACTGTGTTTTTCTATCCTGGTGTCTATATAGTACTTTCATTCGTTGTATCCTTGTCTCATAGTTAACTGTTTTTTACCCGGGTATCTATGTTTAACCCTTGTTGAAGGCCTTGTAGGGACCTCTAGATTTGTAAATTACTCGTGGTTGGAGTGCAGTTCTCTGACATTTACCCCATATATTTTCCTTTTGATAATGTGATATTTCGTTTAATAAACGAAAAAGATAAAATTGGTTGAATTTCCAATTTATGTCTTATGTTTAATTTGTAGCGAACATACAACTAAGTGGTTTGGGGATGTAGGTAACAATTCTAAAACAGGACCATATAAAGATTTTTGGACTAAAAATTGGTTTCTATTTGCTAATAAGTTTTTTCAATTTTTATAGGAAACACTATTTAGTCAAGTATGATGTTGGCATCTGCCGTTGAGAACCTGGTTTAAACGACACACCTAACATCCTTTATATGTTCTACCTACTGTTTTGCATTAACTTGTCCTTTTCTTCATTAGTGATCATGAATTTAGTTTCAATAAGAGAACATCCTATTTCGTTTGATAAAATGTTCTGTAAAACAAATTCCAAATGGTTTATTGGAGATAAAAATAAATGACATTCATTTGTAGTTTTAGGAGTGATGACAGTTTGGGTTTTCCAAAATCTTCCACACCTACTAAGTCGATGCAAATTTCACAGATCTCTTCATGAGTAATTGAATTATCAAAATAATAAGACCCATTCCTACAATGTCGAAAAATTGCGTCGCTGAAAAAATATTAACACATGACATGCTATTTGGTTATTGTTCGGTAATTTCTGGTTGTTTCGTATTATAATGTATATCTCGAAGTTGACACTTTAGTGATAAAAATGCAGTTTCAAACATGCATTCCTGTGCAATATCAAGTGAATTTGACATTAATTACAGACTCATGTTGATCCAAGCGATATTAAAAAATCTCTAACAAGTCAACACATTCAGATATATAATTATAAAGACTTAAAGTATTCCTTTAGGGTACAAGCTTTTTTAAATTATTAAAATTAAAGTTACGAATATTATTTATACTTATCTTGATACTAAAGACAGTTTAATTTCATATTAAATACCTACTTGTCATTTGCTTATTTTTGAAATACAACTTTAAACTGTCACTATTAGTTTAATTGCCCTGCAATTTTCTTTTCAAAACCTTAACTCAAAATTTTTCAACTGAATTAGATAACCAATGATAACCAGGAAAAGCTGTCTTCTAAATTGGATTCCACAATAATTTTCAGAGTTTGATTGATTACTATCATCAAAATCGCCTTTGTTAAATGTGATATTGCATTCTTCGTTTCTCCTCCGTGGGTCTGTTCATCAGTGGTCATAAAAGAATGTTTGTACCGTGAAACCTACATTCTTTTCTGCGTTTCTACATGTTTTAATATTGTCGCTTAACGTCCAGAGGCAAATATTTCATGCAAATTCAGGACGCGAGCATAGTAATTAGTGATGATGAATGAATCCTGCTTTGTACTAGACCGATCCGCTGAGCTGGATTTTTTTTGACGTGCTAGCTGGCGAAAGCAACAGTCCACATGAAGACATGCCACTTACCCAGACACATTATTCTGACTATGGGCCGAACAGTCTTTGCCCTTACTCCTTAATGCTGCGTGCTTAGGCGAGAAGCAGCAAATACCATGTTTAATGTCTTTGGGTTGACCCGTGCGGGATCGAACTCACTACCTTGCGCACTCAAGGCGAGCACGCTAACCATTACACCACCGAGCCGGTCTGGATCAACCTTAAAGAACTTAAAGTGAAAAAACAAAATTGAAAATGAATAAGTCGCTTGTATGGTATAAATATTGTTGTGCACATCGAAGTAAGATATATTATAATATAAGTAAGTCCAAATAATTTGTTCCCCGAGGGCGGCCGGGGTATAGAAATAGGCTGTTCGGTTTCTCCGCCTGCAGGTAGAATCCCTGCGAAAGGGCCGTCCGTTAGTTCGAGTGGGATATATAAATATTCGAAATTCCCGTCGCAAAGGTTGTACCGGGGAAAGAATAGGTTCTAGGTATATCCGTCCTGGAAGCACTAGTCCTCTAAAATGGGCGTCTCTGGTTGTGGGGGTGTATAAAGTCACACTCGTTTAGAGGAAGACGTTCAAGACGCCCCGTGTTTAGGAAAATGCCCCGTCCTAAGCACGTAAAAGACCCCTTGTAACAGCTTATTTTGAGTGGTCAGTAGGCGGCCAGTTACAAGGCGAATTTCCGCCCCTATATAACTCGCAATTTTTCCCGTGGCAGTCTAAAAGTCCCTCCTTACCGTTCCCTTGCTCATAGTCTACAAATTGATTTATTGTTTGTTAACTGGTTTCCGTCATGAATATGCATGAAATATTTGCCGCTGCACGTTAAGCAACAATCAATCAATCAAATAATTTGTATCAACATGTTCAAAATAGACAAAGATTACTCCTTAAAACAAGCTGTAAAGTGATCTATAGAATAAAACAATAATAGCCGATTATATTTTGACTGATTGATTGAATGTAGGGTCCAGCGGCAAATATTTCATGCATATTCAGGACGAGAGTATATTTATGAATAATGATGAATGAAAAGCTGCATTTTACCAATTTTAATATCTTTGGTTTGACCCGAGCAGGGATTGAACCTACAACCTTCTGCACTCGAGGTCAGCACGCTATCCTTTACACCATTCAGGCGTTCCGATTTTAATATGAAAATGAAGACACTGAACTACGGTTTCCTGGCTTGGAATAAGCATATAAAGTGTGCGGCGGAGATTTTTTGTGTGCGGTTCAACAAACCCTAAAACTAATAAGGTCGAGACAGAAATGAAACACGTGCAATTATTCTAGAATAGAATATGCTGGTGGTCGCTTGGTCATCAAGTTTTACTAAAAGACCAAGCGACCAGCAAAATATGAATTTAAAACTTTGATGTGTCGACCCTTTCTGTCTTTACTCTTTGATTGTTAGGTGGAACTGAACTAAGTATATTTAAAAAAACTTAAAGGACTTTATTTTTCCTGGGCAGTAAAATTGTAAAGGGGATAGTTTTTGTTTGTTCATGAGGTGTGTGTAATTGTGTTTTCAAACTGGTTACAGTGAGTGATCGCTTCCTTCTGTAATATTGTACAAGCAAAACTTTTTTTTCTATTTGACTTTTATAATTAGGTTGGCAAACTGCCAGTTAATGGATTTTATAGTAAATAGTTATAGATATGTGGGGCAATATCACGACATGCAGACTGACACCGGAACATTAAAGTGACAAGAGTTTATTGAGGGATGTAGAGACATATTCGTGTAAGGAGGAGTGGCTGAAAGTCAGTATTGGCGATCTACCTGGCTTAACTTGCATACATGTATCTGTTTCCCACAACCATAAGGTGCGTTTACACGATCAAACTCTTTTCGTCAAACTCTCTAATGTTCCTTCAGACTTTTGCTGTGCACCTGTTTTCAACTCGAGTTTGACAGTGTAAACACCTCATCCAACTTGTATGACAACTCCATCAAATATTGGTTGAGAGTTGGAAGAGTTGTCCAACATGTTTGATGGGATGTTTACACGATCAAACTTGAGTTGGAAACAGGTGCACAGGTAAAGTCTGAAGAAATGTTGATGAAAAAATTTGATCGTGTAAACCCACCTATACATGACTTCGTTGTAGTCCTCCTACTTGAGATGGAGAAAACTGAAGGGTCAGTCAAAACAAATGGAAAGACTTGGAGAACATAAAGAAACAAATAAACACTGAACACAAAAAACTAAAAATACGAACATATCTGAAAGTTGAACTCATTTGGTCTGGAAGGAGATAGTCAGTTCAAATTAAGAGTCACCTGTCGCGGTGCCCACTAGACAAGAAGACACTTAAGAATATTCGGAGAAAATTTGGTAACATATTAGCCAAGTTTTTTTTTTTAGAAGATTTGATTTTCCAATTTTGAAACGATACTGACAACATTTCTTAATAATCCTGTGGTAAAGGTGAACTAAAATTGTCACTCCCTCGCCTCGTCACGTTATTGATTTCAGTTTCATTCAGTTAATGTTGCAATTATAAAATCGGTGTTTGATAACCCGCACTCCATTATATTTATACTGTTTTACCCTGTGTCCCTTTTTTTCCGTTTTATGTCCGTCACACATAATTTTCACATCATTTTCTGAGCTACAATATATATCACAGCTTGCTGATATTTGAACTTTATTTTTTTCGGTTTGTTGTTGTTGAGTGCTCGTGTTTTCAGGATCATTAAGCATCCACGTCCTGATTGCCGTGGACTTAAATTTGATGGAGTGTTAAGTTGTTACCCATAATGAGCATTTTGTTTTTGTGCACGATTTCCAAATTCTATAATATAAAAATTGGAGATCTGGCATGATTATCCATGAGAAAGCATTCATCAAATGACAGTCGAATTTAAACTTCTACATGTCCCATTATGGCCTTCAATCCCTACCAAAACAGAAGCTTTAAAAGGCCCCAAATACAAAATGCGAAACTATTCACAAAACACGACAGCCAGGTGAAATAATTCCCCTTTATACAAATATTATAAAATTATGTTCCCTCATTTGTCAATTTCAGGGTCAGTTAGACCATCATTACTGAATTTTATCCCCTTCTCATTTCTTTCACGACTATACATTTCCGATTTCTCATAAAGATATCATGTTTTGGACATTGGAAAAGCGGCAAACTGGGGAAATGTCTATTTTGAAACATTCAAAGACGTTTTCTTACCTTTGGTCAATAGAGCAGATCAGTTGTCATAATTAATATTTCATTTGTTTGTATTTTTATTTACTTTTGAACTTTATTGTAATATCATAAAATTATATGAGCCACAGCTGCTTAAACGTTCCCTTTAAGGTCAAAAGTTAAATGCCCAATCTATCGTACTAAACATGTGTTTTTTATTATTTATTTTCCTTTGTTAAAAAATTTAACATGATATCTATTTGTTTGATTGCTAGAATTAAAAAAAAAACAATTCCATCTGGTTTTAGGCATTTCAGTGGTTTTTGAATTCGCAAAGTACTTTAACCACATTCAATATTTAAATAAATGTTCCTTTATGTCGATTCTATAATCAAGTCTACGCTGTACCAAAAAAACAACAACAGATCTAGGCTAACGCCAAACCAAAACCACACAAGTTTGAATCAACACGCAAACAAAAACAAACTGTTTTTATCAAATAACTCACTCTAATAAAACAAAATATATTCAAACTTCTCTTGAGATCGTGGAGATCTGTTTTCACCATTGGTAATTCTTGTTTCTGCTTCCGTAGACACAGAGAATAATACTTAGATTAGAAAGTTTGGCATTACAATGCCTTATGAGTGCAGTTTAGAATACCCATGTGAGAGATCAGATGTGAATGGTTCAAAGAGACAAGTTAAATTTGAAACCAACTAAAAGATAAAACAAAACAAAACAAAACAAAAACATCCAGACGTTATCGAAACTTTAACTATGATATAAGATGTCACGCAAAAAAATCAAAAATGATCCGTTGAAACTCACTGATCCATTAAATTGTTGTTTATGAGTGCAACGACAAAATTGATAGTGTAGTCTTTTTTTTTAAGACCTAGGCGTATATATTAATATTAATGGGATGAACATTTTTAACAACAATCATGGACGTAAAATATTAGAACCAAACTATAATCGTCTATAATCGAAATTGAAGTCATTAAACAAAACATGTTTACAAACGCCTATTTCGGGCCGTTATTTAAATATGTACGAATTAACTTTTATTATTCCGGATATAAGTCAACATAGATTGTTCAAATCTGAGTTATTACATTGAAATAAAAACTCGTTCCCTTATTTCTCTTTCTCGCTAACAAAAGTTTGGACGCCATAATCTTGGTAATATCTCACACCATAAGTTTGTTATGGCCAAAAGTCAATCACATTTTAAAGATCAATTTGTTTCAATTAATTCCTTTATATTTCCTTTAACTATACTTAACTATACCTCACCAATTGCAACCAAAAATTTCAATTACAAACATGAAATGCTGAATCTCGCTACTGATGAACTAAAGGCTAAACTTTTTTATTGCTCTTGCGTCAATTCCCTTTTCAAATATGGTCCTGCTATCCTAGTCATTACAGGAGATTTCAATGTAGTTAAAAGTAATCTCTCAAAACCTTCATTTCTGAGAAACCAAAATATCATGAGCCGCTTTCCATCAATTGGACCAACAATTTAATTTAAGCTATTTATTGATACTTTAGAGGAAATGGGTTAAAAGAGAAGGACATTGATACCCTTTCAGAAAGGGTAAAATTGTAAGGTCACTTATCTTATTGGAATACGAAAGCGAAAAATATTTCCAAAAATCCAGATGTTATCGGAAGTGTTTCTATGATATTAGATAAAAAGCAAAAAATTCAACAATGATCATTTGAAACTGACTGATCTATAAACCAAATTTTTTTACAAAGGGCACATATTTGAGATTGAATCCAATAAAATATATCCCCAACTCATGTACCATGTGTCTGTCCTAAGTCAGGAGTCGCGGTCGACAGTATTATTTAGAGGTCTTCTGCAATGAAATGCATAGTTCGAACACTTTCCAAGCTACAAACTTGACAGAACAACCAATCGTTAATGAACATCTGAATGTTACCACCCAGTTAAAGGCTGCATCTGACAATATGAAAGTTCCTACAATGTACTGGATTCCTAAACTTCACGAAAATGCAGTGTCCGAACAAGTATTTAAACTCTAATTGTTAACTTCTGTAATAAAGGTTAAGAAATTTCAACTATCAACCACTTTTGGAGTGTTAAAAATTCACTAGACGATTTAGACAAACAAAATTTGTTCCTTTTCTACAAAAGACAGTTCTGATTTTTCTACTCTTTATACCACTTTACAATGACCCAAACCATTACTTCACAATGACCTAAACCTTACTTTGTGACGTCAGACATGTCATAATGTCTTCTACTAATGTAAATGTCGAAATATAAATTTTCTTCCGTACAGTGTTATTGTATGATGCGAAGATGTATTTAAAAAACATGCACTTTTAACTTGTTCCTCTCATATGTTGCAGTTTTAATTTCTACCTCATTATTCGACAAAAAAACCAATAAAATAAACTAGTTTACCTTTAATGACAGAATAGAAACGGTGCCCATGACAAGTTAAAATCGGCCACTTTATTTGGATTTTGTATATAAATCAAGTTGTCACTTGATATGTACCATCTCTAAACAATATTTATCTTAATATCACGCCAATAAGAAAAAAAGAATTGCAAAACTGATTCAACTTACGCACTTCTTTTATTTGTATTTTCCATGGTAATTTTATCATTGTCAACTAAATACGCAATTTGTTCCTTAATTGAATTAATCATTAAATGTATTTTGGATTTTATCAAATTTCTTTTCAACGCCTTATTGGTGTTAGTCAGAAAGGTGATCCTTTAAAATATATATTGTTTACATGGATAAGGTGATAATGGATGCAAGATTTTTTACTCTCAAAATATTCTGCATAATAAATTGGTACTGAGATTAAAAGTGCAATATCTTTAAAATCTACCAGCAAAAAATAAGATGGTATGTAATATAATGAAAGAAAAAAGAACTAGTATAGAAAACTGGGAAGTAATCTTAATTGGCGATGCTTTAAAAATGAATTTTACATTATCAAGTACGACACGTCGACAAAGGAAAGTTGCACAAATGAACACTATGGTATTAATCACACATTAATATGATGATAACATATATTGTGAAATCACCCTGTACATTTGACCCATTTTATTTCGAAAATGGTAAAGAAAACATCTTACCAAGACGAACCAAATGAAAAAAAGAATAATCAAATATTTTTAAAAACTTGGAAAGAAATCTTAAATGGCGTTTCTTTAAAATGAGATTCATCGCACAAGTCGGTATAATAAAAAAATATCCAAAAGAGCTAACTTAAAATAATTTAATCCATTAATGTTCATACTCTTTTTTGGATTAAACTATTGTATAATACAAAAATAGGAGATGTTGCATGATTGTCCATGAGACAGCCACCCACCAAGTGACAGTAAAATTTAAACTTCTACAAGTCCCATTATGGCCTTCAACATAGTCCATACCATAACGAAAGCTGTAAAAGGCCCGAAATACAAATTGTGAAACTATACATAAAACGCGACAATCAAACTAATCTAAAGCAATAATGGTGAACATATAACAATAAATGACTAATAAAAAAACGACAAACACTGGCTTGGGACAGGCACATTAGTATGTGGCGGGGTTGTTTAACTTCTAAATTTAAAGATAACCAGGAATGATTTTTCCTTCCCCGTAGTAAACTTTCCATTTTCTGATGGAGATATGCCTTTAAGCCCTTTTTTACTTTATACATTTCACAACTTGATCGATTTGGTCGTGTTGGCATTAAAGTATCTGACTTCAAAGATCGTAACTTTCATCCTACTTGTAAATTTGCGTACCAAGGATATAGACATTACATGCTTCTCAAGACAGACTTTCCCAAAATTTTATAATATTAACAAAAAATTTAGTACAAAAATATGACACCAAATAGAGAGTTTTGATCCGAAATTGAATTTCACATCCTGCATTCTATGGTAAGTACTTTTTTCGTTGTTAAGATACTCCCTAGCTGGATTGGGTTCACTCTTGTATGATTGTTACTGTATACCTTTTATTTACTTTGATTTTGCCTTTGGTCTCTATTTTGGGGAGAGTTTTACACCAGATAAACAAGTTTAACCGAATCATGTGTATCATTTTTCTGTCCAAGTCAAGAATCGGGTTCAATGATTGTTCATCTTCTTTCACTTGTTTCAGGATTTATGTGTATTAAATTGAGGCAAGATTTGCATAATTTTACGTATACAAGTTTTAATCGTTTGGGGCGATCTAGAGGTCTTGTGACGAAATCTAGATTCAACAATTTACCTCCGTTTCTAACGGAGACGATGTATAGTTTCTTCGATATTAACCCCATATCTTTCCTTTTATATATTAAATTTATGTATCAAATCCTGCGAAACTGGGTTTTATAGCTCCTTCAACCCCTTTAATAGCAAAAACAATAAAATAAATGAAATCAATTGAAGAATATCCAATTCAAATCAAGCAATCTTAATTTGTTTTCTCATGCACAAATTAACACCATCAAAATCTGACAAGAAATGGCTAGCTTAATTTACATGGAATTCGAAGATACCAAAGGGGCCGACAGAAGTCGGAAGACAGACAAGACCATGGCCAACAAAATGAAACGAAAGACAAACATAGAATTCAAAACACTACACTGATAACTAAAGCTGGAGTAACACGAACCCTACAAAAACCAGGGTGAGTTCAGGTGCTCCGGAAGGGTTAGCAACTAGGGTGGAATAACCCTTTCTATTTGCTCCAAGAAACTCAGAAGAAAGAACAAAAATAAAAAAATTATCATTTCCTGGATTTTTTAAATTATGAAACTTACCAACATGTGAGGTTTTTGTGGATGTTACGAAGATTTCCTCTAATATAATATAATATAGAAGTTTAATTATATATGTTATGAACTTACCATGATCCTATCTGGTTGTCAAAGCACGGGAGACTAAATGGAATACTATTAAAGAAATACTTTGTAACTTTCATCTCTATTGATAATCGTCTAGGTAGATCATACGTAATATTTCCCGCCATTGAAAACTCTAACGTTCCAGGCGTCACAATAGGATTTGGATTAATTTTCACGTGATGAAAGAAAATAGGACGATGAGGATTCGAACCTAAAAAAAAGAAAGACAGTTTTAAACAGATATAAGTAAAACTCTGGAGTCTACAAGCAAAAGTGTGGTCCTTATAAAATACTGAATGAGGGCAGATATACGAAAATATGGGTCTAAATATATTTTCCAAACGATTTTAGGTTTGCTCCTTCCAATGGTCTTGCACTCTTAGTTCTACATCCTAATTAATGATTTAACGATTTTGATTCGACTGCTCCTTTGATAGTTTATGGAAATACAATTGTCAATGAGACAGCCATCCAAAAATGTATAAACTACAAACATATTAATATGTTACTCTTAGGCCCTCGACAATAGACTTCTAATAGGTTCTTCCAGGTTAAGGAGTACAAGGTTGTATTCTATGTGTGTGTACTAAAGTTCATTTAGAGGGGAAACTTTTCTTGAGGTTCTCATTTATTTTTCTTTTCTTGATCTCCACAAACACAAAAATAGCAAAACGTTTCTAAGCGAATATATCAACCAGCAGTCCACTTCATCAGAATAGGAAAACCATACAGTGAGCTAAAAAATGTGCAAAATATACTGTAAATTTCGAAAGGGAAAGGTCTGTTTAAGAATAGTTAGAAACGGTAACTATGAAAGTCCTGAGCTTTATCAAACTGACATAAAATATGACACATCAAGGTATAACACCAACAAGCTGATAACATTTGTTTTACTTAACAGAGATCAAATGACTATAAACTACAACCTTTACTTAAAACCTGGGTATGTTTTTTTTTTAAATACATTACTTAAGCAAAACAATTTGTCTTACTTTTTTATGTAATAATTTGTGTATGCAAGTTATTTTTTACCTTAAAATCCTTAATCCATGTCATCTCCGATGGGGCATTTACGTGGGGTATAAACAGTATTTTGAATTTAAATCTGTCGTAAAAATTTGACATTTTAAGTCTTTGATTGTCTTAGGTTAATCTGGGTCGTTTTGAAATATTCATATTTGATGAAAGTGCTAGTTTTAAAAAAAAATAAGGAACGGGTTGCAGTCATTCCGGAATTTATTCCAAATCCTTCACTTTTATAAAAGATCCGAGTTGTGATTAACACAACCATTGTTATATAAAAATATGAGATGTGGCATGATTGTCCATGAGACAGCCATCCACCAAATGACAGTCTGGATGACAACCGCTAATTTCTGAACGTTTGACTTTCCCGTTGGTTTTTTTCGTTTGTTTTTGTTTATTTTAGTTTGTTTTTGTATGTTTGTTTTTTATAGTTTGTTTTCTTTAGGGGGTATTGGTTTAAAATAATTTCTCTGTCAGCAACATTCTTCAATCAATACTTAGCTCATATATATGAAATATAGTATATAAACTTATAGATATATATTTCGTAAATGGTTGCGAATTTAACATTGCAGCATATATTAGGAAAATTAATGATGAGAAAATCATTGTCATAATACATGTCCATCAATGTTGTCTCTTAATTCCAGCCCGCCCCTATTGTCGACCTCTAGATGTAATTCAAGATTTGAAGCAGTCCCTGCAGTTTCAAGTCCAATGGGCTATGTGCGATCAACAATGCAATAATAAAGTGAATGAACATCGTCATATACAAGTCTTCATTATACAACATTTGTAAACTAGTTGTTTGGTATTGTGATGTTAGATTTCATAAAGCAATATATCAATGATGTCAGAATTGGCGTTTTAAAATAAATAATTGGTGGAAAAGGATTAACTGTTATTCTGAAATATCGATTAACAGTTAGAACAATTGCCTACCGCATATAATGATGTTTTCTTTTTATCATATATTCAGTTAAACTCGGAGAAGTCAACAGACTATCTAAACAGGAACGAAAGTGTCAATCAATTTATAATACGTATAAAACATAGTCGGATGATATCTCACGAAATCCTACGATTCTTGCTTAAAATATATGCGAATACCCCTTCTAATATCTGACCTATCAAAAGGTTTCTTCGGTACTATGATAGCCGTATTAAATAAAAGTATTAGAAATATAGTTGTTATTGAATTTAAATCTGTAGACCTGTTTCTGAAACTTTATCAGATTAGGTAGAGGGCAAAATAATAGAAAAATACCAAAGATGTTAAATGATTAAGGTATCAATTTTAATTTTTGAATGAAATGTTTTTTTTTCTTTCAAAACAAAATATTTACAGCATTGATACGATTTCTGTTATTTTCCTTCATTTTGTTACACTTTTAAAAATTTCCCATTCAAAACATTTGTTCCCAAATATTTGATATCTCAAGTAACATACAGGAGATTTATTATCCATTTGAATCACGTATTTAAAACTTAAAATGCGAAAAGAAAATAACTAAAATTGCCTGAAGTCGAATTTTGATGCACAATTTCCCTTCCAGTCAATAACCGTTGACTTCTGGACTAACATTCTGAACAACCCATTAGCGGTAGTAGTCAAATGTGGAAATATCAAGAAAACCTATAAATAGTAGAATAATTCAAAACTGTTTTTTCTACAGATTTATAGATTAAAAGTTAACATTTTTAAAATTTAGAAGGTACATATCAATTTTTGATTCTTTGGCTAAAAAGTCGAAGGTAGATTGTTGAAAGCCTTTTTTCACTCAGTATAAAAGAAACCTTTTGGCTAAGGGACGTTCAATATTGGCTTCCTATGTAATTTAATATCGTCAAGGCCTGTTTGATACCTAGACTTAAACCTAGGAATTGACAGTAAGTGTGGGTTAAGAACAACATTTTACGATAAGAGAAGACTTTGGTTTTCCCATTGTAAACTTTCAGTTCATGTGTAGCAACATTCCAGCTCCACCTTCAAATGATATGTATATTTCTCAGTGTGTTTTTATACTTTAGCATACTATTTTTAAAACTTTGTTTTATATGTAAATATCCGATATGTTTTATATGATGTTGATCTTACTAGTCTGTTTTATTATTAAATATATGTATGTTCCCGATACGATATGGCTGAGATATTGCCGACGTGGCGTTAAGCAGCAATCAATCAATCAATCACAAGCCATTCTACTAATGAGCTGACTTAAACACGGGGAAGTGCTTAACTTAAGATAGACTTGTAACGTTAAAGTATTCCTATATATTTAATTTATTAAATTGGAAATAAATTTACAATTATTTTGGTAGCAACACCACTAAAGCCACAACACAACGAGAGGTCAGCAGGTTAAGAATTAAGATGCGTGAATTAACTGAAGGAAATCTGTCGCTCGCGAGACAGGGGATGCCTACCTTTCCTGGCCCTGTTTTCTAAAAGAATTTGTGTAGTCCAAGCCTGTGTTCTTGTTTCCTTCGAATTTGTCATGTCATTTTCGACTAGGCATGGTATGACCTTTTATTGGCGTACAATTCATGGCATGTTGAAAAATATTGTCATGCAATAGTCACGACTTTGACACCACTACAGATAATAAGTGGATCAAATTAAATTAGATAAAAAGGATCGACAAGTCAAACACCAGACGGATAAATTTTGGGAAGTGAAATTAAATCTGCCTGGCAGTTTAATAGATAATGCATGCTGTCTTCCACAACAATAATAAAATTGATTAAGTACTGAGTTAATCCAGAGAGATAAATAAAATATTCTTGAATTCTTATAGAAAAATTGTACTTTATTCGTTACAAAAAAATCCCAAGTCTGCCGAAAAAAGAGCTATTTCATAGAAAAAAAAATAGTTTATAGCAATTTTCTTTTATTTAGTTCCATTTGTGTGGGTTTATTTTTAAACAGTTCATAATTCGTCCAATAAACATGTAGTTTAAACAACCTTTTATTCAATAAATATTAAAATTTTGTTTAAATGGCAATACTGAAATTTGAACACTGTTCAAAAACGTTATTTTGCAATGACATTTTGCAGTGAATTATAAATTTTCAAATGATACGAAATAAAACCTTTTAACTTGATTTTGGGACAAAAATGACTCGTTTCTACCTTATTAATCAAATATGGTCAAATTACAAGGAATCAAATCGAAGCCTTAATTAAGTAGGAATCGTTTTCAAATATATGAAAAATAAAAGGTATAAATAGAACAAATGTCAAAGTGAAATTGTTGATAGCTCGTTAAGCGGTCTTTGTGAGGTCATAAGTTTGTGACTTGATCTGGATCGCCCTGAATAAATGACGAGATAACC
>JAULBM010147196.1:0-18222 GCA_032357055.1 Geukensia granosissima | reverse complement strand
ATAGCGTTTTACATAGCTGTTAGTTGCAGCAAAAACAGCATAGTCAAAAAGGTTATTTTCTGATGCGGATTAATCTTGGGACATTCATGAATATTCATTGTTCTATTTGGTACTGAAGTGTGAAAGGAGGGCCTTCCATTGAACGAGTTTACAGATTGGCGAATTCCCCTAGAAGAAAAAATATCACGAAATTAAACTTGATGTGATTTATTGATCGGGTCTGTGGTAACTATTTTATTTATCGTTAAAAGAAGGGAAAACATTGCACTTTTTCTGTTAAATATTCAAACAATCAATTTTCCTAAATGGGATCTAACTTTCTCCTTTGATTAAATTCCTCTTTTTCCGAACATATTCTCAAATTTATAATCATGTGAAAGATCATAAAAATATCTAAAACTGGATATACATTTTATTAGATTATGTTTAAGTTAATGAATTCTATTAAGAGTGTAATTTCGGCAATTTTATTGATATCCATGTATGCACTCACCGATAATTGCCTCCTAATTATCTAGCTAGTTCAAAAAAAATGTTGCAGTAAAAACATACTTACTTCTGTGTAAATCAAATTTGTAAATTTATATTTGATTTGAATATCAAATGAGTAACATTTTTCAAACTGTCCTCTTAAATAGGGTATTTATAATTTTTTTCTCTTGTTTTTTTCCAAAGTTATTGCCGAAAACTATAGGACGGCATAGCTCAATTAAGTTATTTATAAGGTAAATACTAGTAGTTACTAATCCCTGTGCCTTTTTAATCCCAGATTTTAACGACAAATTTTATATCCCATATTTTATGTCCAGAGTTAAAATTGATTTTTTGCACCGTTTGTCATTTTTTGGTTAGAAAAGTGTACTTTTTACATTAAAATTGAAAAATAGAACATATGATAGTTTAAAAAAAAATAAAATTGTCATCAGTCCACTGACGCCAATTGCCAGTTAGCAGCGATCACTCTCCGTTACAGCTGTTTTTTTCATTTTTGCACACTATTTGGAATTGTTTAGAAGAAGATAAAATTTGATTGCGCATGTAAGATAACTGGGTTTAGGTACAGTATACATGTAAGTAGGCGATCTACAGAAAAATTACATGACTGATAGGGTCACCTTATTGACCTTTGCCACAGTCTTGGAATTTTAACAATTTTAATTAGAAAACTGTACATTTGTTTTTATAAATAATTATATATTTTTTCAGTTTCAGTCATATGGGCGTTAACTTCTTGTAGCCATTTCATGTTTAAGACATTTTAAAATAATAAAGCATTAACAAATAAAGAAATCCTTTCTACAAGGGCCATATTTATATGAATACATTATTTTGACCTTTCTCGTTGTAATACTTGTTTGTAAGGCATAGACAAGAGTGTTAGTAATATTTGGGAACTAGTTGTTTCCCTCAAGTTGAACCAATCAGAACGCCGGATTTAGCAGAATTACTTGTTTTACTTATGCATATAGTGCTTTCATGTGCTGACGGTTCGATTGAATGAATTTGCACAAAACTCTGATTTTAAGGTTTTGAGACAGTCTTGGAATTTACATTGAGTTTAATTTGAGGTTTGGAGTGAACATAGAGCTTTACACAGAGTTTGATTTGAGTTTTTGAGACAAATTAAAACATTGAGCTTTCACAGAGTTTGATTTGAGATTTTTAAGAAATATAAATATTCTGCTTTTCACAGAATTTAATTTGAGTTTTTGAGGCAAGAAATATTGAACTTTCCGTAGAGTAGTGTTTTTATCAGCATAGGCCAGAGTGTTATAAACATTTATGAACTAGTTGTTTCCCTTAAACCCGAATTACTTGTTTTACTTATGCTTGAGCTTTCATGTGCTGACGGTTCTATTGAACGAATTTGCACAAAACACTGAATTTAAGGTTTTGATACAGTCTTGGAATTTACGACAAATAAACATTGTGACTTTCACAGAATTTAATTTGAGTTTTTGAGGCAAGAACTATTGAGCTTTCCATAGTGTTGCGTTTTTTATCAAAGGATTGAGTTTCACGTAAATATGAGGCGCCGTTTTACTATTTATTCACTATTATCTGATATCAAAAATTATAATTTTTGATATCAATAATTATTTTTTTGATATTAAAAAATATTTTCTGATATCAGAAAATGGATTTTTATATCAAAAATTCCATTTTTTGATATCAAGAAATCTATTCATTGATATCGGAAAATCATTTATTGATATCAAAAAATGCTTACGATTTTCTGATATCAAATAATACATCTTCTGATATCAAGTATTCATTTTTTTGATATCAGAAATTCGAATTCTTGATATCAAAAAATCATTTTATGATATCAAGATATAGAAATTTGGATATCAGAAAATCATTTCTTGATATCAGAAAATCAATTTATTGATATGAAAAAAAAATTTTTCGTGATATAAAAAAATCGGAGCGAATTCCTGATATCAAAAAATCATTTTTGATATCAAAAAATCCTTTTTTGATATCAGAAAAATCAAAGTAAGTACATGTGTATACTAATATAGAAAAAAAATCGGTTGAAATGGATTTAACACCTGACATCGCTACTGAAAACCAGTAACAAATACAATTAAGACTAATACGTAATAAAACAAGGATCAAGGATCTTCCATTGATGCTTCTTGTAAAGTTTGGTTCCATTTGGCAAAGCGGTTTCAGAGAAGAAGATTTTTGCTTTAACCATTCAGAAACAAGAATCGTCCATGACAGCTATTTTTTGTCCAATCGGGACAAAATGAGCAAACTTTGTAAAGGAGCTTCCATTGATGCTCCTGTAAAGTTTGGTTCCATTATGGTAGCGGTTTAGAAGGAGATTATGTAAATGTTTACGGACGGATGATGGCCGCCAAGTGATGACAAAAAGTTAAAATTCGTTAGTCGAGTGAGCTAAAAGAATTGAACACTTTTGCAAATTATTGCAGAGGGCAGGAAATTAGATATTAATATAAATTTTAGTATTTTGTAAAGAAAAAAATCCGAACAATTTACATTTTAAAACATAAATGGTAATGAGGTCGAGATTTTTAAATACCTTAAGATTTGCGGTGCATTTTTGCCGAAAGTGTTCATTTTTTTGCCACGAGAAACTTTTTTATTTGAACAGTGTACTAAGGCAATGGTAGCTCGTCAGAATAAATTATCAATTAAATGTCAACCAGTATATAGAAATGGCATTATTGTTAAGGAGACAACCACTCACCAAGTAACAGTCGAAAATAAACTTCCAGAGGTCCCATTACGGCCTTCAAAAATAAACCAGAGTCCATACCAAAACAGAAGCTGTAAAAGGCCCCAAAAATAGAAAATGTGAAAATATTCATAAAACACGGCAATCAGCCTAATCTATTGAGAAAATGTTGAACGAATAACAATAAATGACTTTTAAAACAACGACAACCACTGGACTACAGGTTCCTGGCTTGGGACAGGCACATTAAATATGCCGCGGGGTTAAACCGGTTTGTGAGCGCTCAGCCCTCCCCCTAACTTGGGACAGTGTTGTGACAAACCAGCAATAAAACCACACGACAAAAATCGGTCGAAATAGATTGAACACTCGAGATCGATACTGAAACCAACAACTAATAGAATTAAAAGTAATACATGATACCGAAAAGTATCGACCTCCAAAGTGTACTCGCAGTTGTTGTTTGCTAGTTCAAAACCCAAAAGCTTTCTCCTTAACTACGGTGTCAATGAAAACACCTCCACTTGGATTTATTGTTTTAATATCATTAGAAGTAGAAAAAAAACATGGTATTGTTCAAATGCCAATTTAAAATATATAGACAGGAGGCAGAAAATATTATAACAAACATAAACTTTTTAATAGTTCAGTATTAAGCTGTTAGACAATTAAATAAAATAGTTTTTTTAATTGCTTCCTGTTCAACTTTGACGCCATTTTCAAAGAAATGTGACCACTTCCTGATTTTACGACCAGTCAATTCTGATGGAACATGAAACAAGCTTTCAAATGACACCAGGTTTAGATGTGTGTTAAATGGGTGCAAAAAATTTCAGAAATGCCTTTTTAGCTGCTCATCTAATGGTCAATCTGCAACCGATTCAATAGTCCTGACAAGGTTTTGACACAAAAAAGCAAGGAGAGATAACTTCGCGTCTGAAAAAGATTTCTTTACTTTTATAAGCGTGAGTAGTATTAAACTTCCCTTAACCCCATCGCCAGTATCATCACCTTATGAAATTCATATGCAGCTTCCTTTTTTAAACGGGTGTTTTATTTTTTTTTCTTTCATACAAGAAAAGATAATGAATGATATAAATCTGAAATATCGGATTTGTACTCCCATTTTTACTTAATATTCAAGGTCGATTAAAAGTAAGCGAGTCGAGAAAAGATATTTTTTATTAAGGAATGCATTCTTATTTTGTCTAATGCAAAATGCATACTTAAGAGACGACCATTTGATTTTTTTAAGAAAATCGCAGATGAGCGGCAAATTTCAGTGGCTTAAACTGTAATACAGATAAAAATGTAAATGCTTAGATTCGTTTTTAGTTCGCCTCTGTGAAGTACATTGAGCTATTGGAGTACCCACGGCGTCAACGTCCGCTTCCGCAGCCATATCTCAGAAACTAAAAGACCTACAACAATGATTCAATGTATGCAGATGCAATAGGGTGCAACACACGTACACCACAAAAATTGAGGTCACATGACCCATATTTCATGGTTGAATGACTTAGAATTAGTTTGGTGTCCGTCCGACTTGATATGTGATACTGCGTGACCTAAAATCATGTAATCATGTGTGGAGATGTATCTAGGGAGGTCTGTTAGCATCAAACTAAAATAAGGTCACTTTGGCCTACATCTCATGTAGCATGGTGTGTAGATGTGCCATTTGGCGTCTGTCAGCATACCACCTAAATTAGATCAATTTGACCTACATTTCACGCTCCATTGATTCAGATTCACTGTAAGGTCCGAGTTAAGTTCTCAGCTACTGTCCTATCATCATTTAGCTTTTGCGTGGAATTGTCTTTAGGGTCATTCAGCATCTCACCAAAATTAGGTCACTTTGACCTACATTTTATGCTTCATTGACCCTTGTTCACTTTTAGGTCCGAGTTTAGTTCTCAGGTAATGTGTGTTTTATCATCATTTAGCTTCTTGTGTGGATGCATCTTTGGGAGTCTGGCAGCATCCAACCAAATCGGGTCACTTTGACCCACATTTCGTGCTTCATAGACTCGGGTTCACTTTTGGGTCCGAGTTTAGTTCTCATGTACTGTGTATCCTACCATCATTTAGCTTGGTGTGTGGATGCATCTTTGAGAGTGTCTAGCTTCCCAACCAAAATAAGATCACTTTGACATACATTTTATGCTTCATGGACTAAGGTTCACTTAATGTTCCAGGTACTGTATGTCCTATCATCGTGAATCTGATAAGTTTGTTAGAGACTTTCAGACTTTTATTTTTGTAATATTCAAACTTTGGCACAAAGTCAACTTAGGCTCTAACAGCGGAAGACGGACATGCTGAGGACGAGGCGAACTTTGCAGGTTGGTGGCTGTATCCTCCGGTTACACAACTGAGTAAAATTACACGAGGGAAAGTTTCGTAATAATCCTGCAACATTTCCTTTATTTTGTTAAAATAACTATTTTTCACGAATTTTAATTAATTAATATGTCAATCGACCTATTTTGAAAGTATTGTTTATTAAGAAAATTGGAATTTTTTTCCCGATATACCGTATTTCACAGACGTACTTGGTTTACACAGGAGCTGCATGGGGCCCACTTAAAGGGATTATAATAGCAATCTAAGGTTACCAATTATAGACTGTTTTAAATAAGAAATGCATTAATGTGCAAAAGATTTTTCGCGTTATGCGCCTGAGTTAGGATTTGACCATACATGAACCACATTTGTAGATACTCAGCTTATTTAAGTTACATGCTAACGTCTTACCTTTATTGAGATCATCAGATGACCTTTTCGATATAGACCAAATTCCGTATACCAAAAGAGTAATAATTACTGTAGTGGCAGTAAAATGTTTTATTGATTTTGCTTTAGGTCCTTGAAAAAGGAAGTAGTTCCTTCTCCGTTGTAGTGCATTTTCTATATCTGCAACTCTTTGTTGAAGTACAGGGTATGCCCAAATGGGAATTAAACTTGTACTTTCGTGTGATGAATTCTCGTCGACAATTTCTGCCAAAATCCTTTGACCATGTGGACTCTGAAGAATACGTTCCGGTATACCATTTGGAATTTGTATAAGCGTTTCTATTTGACCCAAAGCTTTTCTAGCACTCGTTGTACAAAGTATGTCTGGGTTTCTCAAAATTGCAGCAAAACTATTTAGACATATTATTTTCTCGGTGTAATGTAGTTCTACTGAAGAATTATGTGCAAAGTATTTATTTCTGTTTCTTTTGATATCCTCAATAGTTTGTGAACTAATGTTGAATATATTCATGTTCTTGAACAAAGACATTAATGTAACAGAATCTTTGAGGACACTTTGGTTCGAAAAATCCTTGATAAAAACTTTTGCAATTTCTTCATATGAACGGGGAAAGTCTTGAGAATCAATCTCTTTCCATTCAATATTGTTCCAGTGTTTTTTAGAATAATTAAGTAAGTGTAGGCATTTTTTCCAGAGCTTGCAAGAATCACACCATTTGGAGAAAGATTTTCCGTACCTTCTACTACAGTTTACAATGCAAGGTACATGAGATTTAAGGTGACATTTTGTAATTATTGCCTTCTGTTCTTTTTTCAGCTGCGTTACAACAAAATCTTGCAACCCCTCCACTGTAAATCGCAACCCCAGTAAAACACATATATAATTATCTAACTTTTCCCTATCCACACTGCTCACGATATGTTCCATTTTGGTTTTGTTGTAAATAAAATACTTTCCGTTGTTAACGGTGAATCACTGCCATAAATCAAGATATGTGATATGTATAGATTTATGACCTTCAACCTACTTTTCTGCAATAGTTTGTAACATGATATGCCGGATTTACAATATTTAAATCAATTCTAGATTAACCCGAATAATTTTCTGTCTGTTCATGAAGCGATGATAGGGAGTGCAATATAACGACTGAAACTACGATTCCACAAACGTTTGGTTTATATTGGCTCGGCCCTTTCAGACAAGACTTTCAAGTCTATTTGCGATTGGTTTAAACTCTCAATAGAAGAATTTTCAGGAATATTATTTCATTTCATAAAAAAATGAATATGTACTACTTCTTTCTGCAAATGTAATAAAACTAGCTGTGCGGCATACTTCCCTCATTGAAAGCATTAAAAAACGCACCAAAGGAGTTGGTACGATAAGCCCCACATTTTGCTAAAATTGTATATTTCGTGAAAGAACAACAAAATGCAACAAAATATCTTGCTTCCTTTGCAATCACCGTGTAAGCATTGTGTAACTTTGATAATGTAGATCAGTGATCTGCCAAAAACTCTCTAAAGAGGTAACCATCGAGTTCGAGTTAAAATTAGAGTTCGAAGCATTTGAGTTATAAATCGAATGTGAGCTGAAATTCGAGTCAGGAAGTTGATTTCTAACGTCGTCTATCGAGTTGCACTTCGAAGATGAAGGGTAGGGATGTCTCATATTTACATTTATTTACAGCTAGGTTTAACGATAGTTTCTCGTCTTAATGAAGTTTACCCTTAAAATGATAGCAAAGTCAGGTGAAGAAATTTTTGGATATCCAATCCCTTGAGATTGAGCAAATATGCGACGACGTTAATTTTTTTTTTGTGTTGTAGTAACCGCAAAAAAGTTCCCTACGGATCTAGGCCCTACATAAGGAGGGGATCAATTTAGCTAGGTAACTGTTGGTTTACCTTTTCTTTAACTCTCTACGCTAATATGGAAAATGTATACAAAACATTCTACTTTCTAGGTTAGAAGTGGTGGTTGGCTTGAAACTGCTCCAATATTTTCAGTTTTACCGTTGTAGACATAATCAGTATGCTCATGATAAAACGTAATGTCATTAAAAAATTGTCGAAAGCTCTCTTTAAGACTAATCAGATGAAAAACCTCTATCAAAGACAAAATAAAATTTCTTTCATCTTCAGCCTTTTTAACCCTTAATCTTATCCCTTTTATACAAAAATCGGTATATGCTTCAAACATGCAACGAGTAACTTTTGTTGGATTTTTCACATAGAATCACTTAAAAAAATTAAATAAATAAAAAAAATCAATTTCCATATTATCCGAAACCGACTTTTTGCCCACTTTGACCCATTTTGTCTCGAAAACGGCAAGAAATAGATAAAAACCTTTGATACATGTATATTGTGGAAAGCTCTCACTGCGACGAATCTAATAAAACACCAAAATTGGATGAAAAATAAATTTCTAATCAAAATTATCTTGTTTTTAAAACGACTGGACCCCTTTTATTATATAAAAATGAGTAAATGCAACAAAAATGATTGGAGAAAATTTTGTTGCATTTTTCACAAGGGATCACTTGAAAAAAATCCCTTCAAAATCGGATGATAAATTTAAAAAATTCCATATTATCCGAAATTGACTTTTTGTCAACTTTAAACCTTTTGTCTCGGAAACGGTAAGATATACAGAAAATCCGTTGATATACTACAGAACGAATCTAATAAAAAAAGAACAGCAAAGTTGAATAGATAAAATCAATCTCATCTCCTGAAAAATTGCCATTAACCCCTTTGACTCCTTTCATATAAGAATTGGTAAATGTTTTAAAAAATGCTTGGAGTAATCAGAATTAGCGCGTGACCATCTTCCAACCCTCTCAATAACGGTAAGAGATGAGTCATTGCGCATATGGCTCGCTAAAATGGCTTCTTCGTGGAAAATACAAAAAAAAACCCTTGGAAATCAGACAGGAAATCGATGTAACTGCATTAAATTTATGAGTAGAAACCCCTTTAAAACACTCCCTAAAATTGCAAAACCTTTTTCAAATACCAAAAGTCAATGTCTTAAATGTCTTAAAAAATATAAAAAAATAGGTAGACTACTACAACTCTAATTTTTGGCGCTACGCAAATCGAAAATTAAACTGGCTCAAAAGAAGTACTGGTGCAAAAAACGTTGTGGCGCAAATGGCCTCCTTTTTGGCGCAAAGGTACATGTAAAACGCCCCAATCTACTAAACTATGGCACTGAATATAAATATTGTGAAACTAAAAAAATCTCCAAAATATGTGGTCAAATTTAGACCTTATCTAGAGCACCTTATGGTATTTTGTATGTTTTGATTATATAATTTATTTCAATAACATGCATTATATTTTATGTAGAAAACAAATTTTGAAACTATGTTCCCAAATTCCCCTTTTTCATAATTCTTTGTTCAATTCAATCTTGATTTATGGCCTAAAAATCTTGTATTTCACAGCTAAGGCGAGCACACCATTAGATTATAATATGTTGACTGATTGAATATCAAAATAGATGTGGCACGACTGTCCATGGAGACAGCCATCCAAACAAAGGACAGTTGAATTTAAACATCTACATCTACTTACGATCTTCAATAATGAACCGGAGTCCATATACTATAACGAAAGCTGTAAAAGACCCCCAAAACAAACAAACAAAACCCATTTGAGTTTATAGCAAATACAAAAACATACAATTGAACACAAAATACATTAACATTTCACATTCAGAGAATATCATATGTATAGTCAACAGTGTTTTCTCCTCAGTTCTAATGACTGTTAAATAAAAGAAATTATTATACCCCAGTATATGTTCTCTATACTTAATGTTATAAAGATAAAATCACTATTTTTCCATGGATTTGAATTTGCCAGTAAATAGTTTTACAGACTATTAACCTGTTAATAGTTCTGATGACTTTTACCGGTGATGTCACCAAAGACATTCGAATCTCCAACACACAACGAAAGTGACCGAATGTACTATAGTGCTCACTGACGTCTATATAAATAAAAAAATTGAATTTTTTCTTAGTTTCTTAGTTGTTTTTCGGAATAATAAAACAGTTATTTAATGTTATTTCGGGAAATATCCATTAAATAACTGTATACTACTATATAAATATCTTTAGGTGTTGATGGGTTTAAAATTTCGCATAATTTTTCATATGACTGGAAATTCTTAAAATTTTCATCTTGTGAATTAAAATGTTGAATAAAAGATATTATTTCTGTTTTATTAAGGGAGCAATCATTACAGTGGCAAATATTGTGTATATATATATATTTTGTATTTGCTATAAACTCAAATGGGTTTTGTTTGTTTGCAAATAAAGATTATATTATTGCTTAATAAGAGACGACTCAAAGTCTGTTAAGTCGACATTAATGAACAGAGGTGCTTCGCAAGCACAGCATGATACGACCGCTGCATGTTGAAATGTGAAAGGTGAACAAAAGATCATTTGGTTAACAATAATAACTTTATTTGCAAATTACACCCATACGGGTCAAGCAAATACGAATACAATATACAAGACACATATAAAACATAGATTGAACTTACGAAATGTATACATGTATATATAAGAATTTTGTACCTTTTGACGGGTTAATATTCACCTTTAAATATGCACCGGTCGCATTGAAATGTTTAGTACAATCCAACGTGAAATGGTGCATGTGTACAACAATTGGATGGCTAGTAATTTAAACATAAAACGCCAATTCATTTTTTCCCGATTGTCAACAATTTCGTCGTAGTTGAGAATTTTCTGTATACTATTGGTGGAAAAATCTGTAATATAATCCTGAACGTAACTACTAATGAGCAGTCAAAATAAAAAGAAAATATTTTTACAGTTCTTATAGAGATCATCTTCAAAGGCATGAAAAATGACACTGCAGTTTTAATTATAATTTTAGCCTTAAGGAGTCTAAGTGATCTATACATGAGTATTTAACATTGGTAATTTTGTATTCAGTCATATTTATCAAATTTGATACTATAACTATTTCAACTTATTAAAATCTATTTAATGCACAGTGAAATAAAAGTTCAAGGATACTTGCCAAACAAGGCTTTTCTTACCCCTTGGGTATCAAATTAATCAAACAAAAAAATTTGTCAAGAATTGTAATATATAATAACACAAACAATAAACGTTGTTTTATAGATCTATTCTGTTATTTGGATGAAATAATTTGTAATATAACAATAAAAATAATAAGTGACAAATAAAGCCTACAGGGGATATTAGCAGTGTATAAGCTAGGTGGACGTTTGCTTGTGTCTTATGCCATACTAAACCAAACATTATAGCATTTTCAGCATAAAACAAGATATAATAAATCAGCCTTTTGTTAAATGTTTTTCCCCCGGTTACATTTATAAAACAAAATATATTAATGTAACTGCACAATATTAGAAATAAGAACTTTCCTACTTTGCAACAACACATTCCATACAGTTCCGGATTAGTGTAAATATGAAAGGTCATTACTAATAAAAAATGTGCAAGCGGAAGTACGAAACACCATGGCATGAAAAATGCCCCAAAAGAGGCAAGCAAAATAAAACGCGGAGACAGTTCTGCCAGAACACATATCCAATATACGAACGCTATCCTAATTCCCATTTTGTGTTTTGTAACGTCTGTGTTCCTGTTGTGTCTGTAATATGCTGTATGAATCCATGATGTACAAGCCAATGACAGTGATAATGTAATTACTACAATGAGAAAAAAATTATCAGATAAATATTATATCACAGGGGCGGATCCAGGAGGGAGTCCAGGGGGGCCGAGATCCCCTTTGAAACGCAAAAATGGTAAAAAAATGATCAGTTTGGGTTATAGTGTTGCCTTAATCTCTATTAGAAATAGATAAAATTGATGAATCAAAAGGTCCACAAAAAGTGCCCCCCCCCTTTCCAAAAGTCTTGATCCGCCTCTGTTATCGGGATGTAGTCATCTATAATGGCAGCTTTATTTTAGAAGGTGAGCTGAATGCGGAAATGCTTATGCCAGCATATTTTTATCGGAATAAATCTAAAATCTATTTTCTTCTTAAGCACCCTTTGCCAGTTTGTTAAATTACCAAAAAGTGTAAACAACTTATCAATAAAATAAATTGAAAATGACATCTATGTATGAAAACAAAAGATCACAAGATATTAAATTATAGATTATTTGAAATAACAGTAGTCCTACTTGGTATAATTTCACATTTTATCTGTAAATCTGCCTTAATTTATATCAATATCTACACAGGGTTATATATAGCTGTCTTATGTATATTCATAAATAAGATGTATCTTGTTGAATGGTATAAGTTTGTTTAAGATCGTATCATTCACCTCCAGACGATTAAAAGTTTTAGATTATGTCAAAATTCAAAATTGTATGCGTGTATCATGGAAAAGTTTAGCACAAACTATAAAACTCTTTGAGTACAAACATTGCGTAAATAATAGCTCTGTTTACGCTGTCAAAATGTTTATGTTCAAAGGGACAAAGAAAGTCTTGTTTTTAAATAATATAAGTTTCAAATATTTTTCTGTATCAAAAATTCGTTGGAGTTAAATGAAAGTAAACATATTTGAAGGATCTTTTTATTTGTGCAAAGAGGAGAAAATTGCTCTTTCCAAACGTGCTTCTCACAAATTATTCTCATATACAGTTTCTTCATTTAATAGATTTTATATCTATTTATCCAGGCAGTACAGAGCTATTCATTTTCCTTGATTAACTCTGAAAGTCTTGAATTTGCTTACAAGTCCGATAAAATTTATTTATGTATAAAAGTTAAATTCTTTCCTTATCTGTATTAATGATATCGCATAATACAAGAAGACTGGTTAATTCCCATGCATCAACGCCAATGTTGAAGTTGTATTTTATCAAAGTCTGTCGATGTCCTTGTAAGATTTTACATTGTCAAAAATTGAATTAAATCATTTTTAACCCTCCCCCAAACGAATGGTCAAAGGAAAAAAACATAGAAAACAAAAGCGGAAACAGACAAAATTTAAAAATCAAACCAATTAGACAATAGAGAGAACCTAAATTACAATTAATAAACTTAACAAAAATACGCGCAAAACGAAGATATCTAATGAATGCTCGCAGTAAATGAAAGCAAGCTTAGGGTGAGATTCCTGGTGATAAAAATTCAAGCCTCTAAACACAAGATGCTAACACAGTATGTCTGACGATTCAATACTGTGTTGTCGATAAACGTGAAGAAAGACAAGATATGTATTGATATTTGTGTAATAATGTAATCAGTATATAATATTAATATCTGTACCAACAAATGTTTTAATGTCTTGACTACAATGTCGAACTTGTACTCCTTGTGGATAAATTTGTTTAACGGAACGATGAGATTCAAGGGATCATCTTTAAATTTGTAAGCTTTATATGTAATGTTTTAATAGAACGTAGGGTGTTATATCCCTTGTCGTATCAAAACTCTACATTTGCTGCCGTATTTTTGCATTACATCTTAAAAACGGTTATAAAATTTTGTAAAAGTCTTGAGAAGCTTGTGCTATCAGTATTCCTGTTTCAAACTTTTACCCTTATAATATAGATTGCGATCATTTAAGTCAGAAACTTTGGTTCAAACACGGTCAAATCGAATTAGTTCTGAAATGTTAACCGCATACAAAGGAGATAAAATCACGTCCCCATCAAGAAACGGACAGTTATCTATAGGAAAAAAACATATACATACATGTAAGCGGAGATAAAAATCTCTGGACAAAGAATGCACAATGTTACCGCGAGTAACATGTACGACACGTCTAGACTATTGCACAGTACCTAACGTTTTGGAAAAATTGAAATTATGGAATTGCAATATACATAAGTGAGTCTTAATTTTTTCAATTTTATCTGGAAAATCAGGTGTATTTAAACTATATTTGTTTGTATAAACTGTATACCATATACATGTTCCATGTATAAATTTTCGTGGAACAACAGGGCTGGACAAGTTATGAGGATGTTGGGTAAATCCGCTTACTCGAAATGTGTTCAACCACTTGGATTATACTCGTGTGTGTATGGAACAAACAAAGTAATTTGCAATTTCCCCCAAGTAGAACAGTTACCATACAAACATCTAAGTCAGGTGTTGTGATGAAATATTTAACTGCTTACTTTTCACTAAGGACGTTAAGAGTGAAAAGTAATTAAAGGTATGACACGGTATTTAAGGGTGCTTGTTGGTATAATTCAGTTTTCAATACAATGTGATAAGTACCCGTTAATGACATTAAATTTTGGAAGAAACCTTCCATATACAGGTCAGTTATGTAATTGGAATATGTTTACTCCAAACCGAAGATAAAAATCTCTGGACAAAGAGTAGCCATTTACAGTTACCGAGAGTAACATGTAATAACTACAAATCTGTTTTAGACTGCTTACGTTTTGAAAAAATTGAAATGATGGAATTGCAATATACAAACTGTGTCTTATTTTTTTAAATATTTATCTGGAAAATCAGGGGTATTAAAGCTGTAAAAATAAGTCAAGTAAAACCTGTAAAGTTAAATTTGCAGACTGTTGAATAAATCCATAATTAAATAAGTAAAATAAGTAAAATATTAAAGGCCAGTTTACAAGATCAAAGTTTTTGACCAAGTAAACCTGCACCAAAAACTCTGCAACACCTTAACGGACTTATTTATAATAGAAACGCATCCGATTTTTTCATCTTTGACGAACTTTGATGGGAAAGGTACTTCTAGAAGACACAAGAATTAATAAGCACATTGAAAAATGGAAGGAGCAAAGAAAATAACATCTTCTACCAAATTTTATTGAACAAGTGACATAGTAAACGACTTGGCTTACCGCATTGAAGGGAAAAATGTTATTTGGAATGTTAAATACAAAACTGTTCATTAATTATCAAAGATAAAGGAAAGGAAGCTTTAATGGAAATAAATGATTTGTTCGCAGCCCTCAAAATAATGGTTAATTAAATGCATGCATGTATAAAAATAATCATCAAAAATAGAATTCTTGTTGTTTACTAAGCAATTCCAGCCAATTTTGTATTAAAAGTAATATAACCATTAAAAACTTTAATCGTGTAAACAGTTAACTTGGACAAAGTTTTTGTTAGAAAAACTTCTATCGTGTAACTGAAAATGTAGAGACTCGTACTAACCAAAAAGAATATAAAGTTTTAACGTCTTCGATCATTAGGGATTTCTTTAAATATATAGTATGGAAATACTGGGAATAAATAATTTTAAAAAATGAGCTCGTATGAAAAAGATTCTGCCAAAACTAAATTTACCTCTCAAAAATGTAGCTGGAAGTTTCTGATCAAAAGCTAGATAAAGCTGGAGTAGAAGTTGCATGGCGGACTCCAGGAATCCATCCACGAGTCCTAATATACAGGCATCTCGTTTCTCCTCCATTGCCCGTAGTCTTACCCTCATCTCGACATCAGTAGTCTTCGATTTCCAGCTCTGAACCATATAATACATATATTCCATATTCCTGTTTGAAAATATACAATACATGCATTACGGATTCCTATGTTAAAAGAAAAAGTAATTAAGATTATTGTGAGAAAACACATAATTTATGTATGAAAACACAGCATACCTGTTCTCCAGATTCCTGAGTAAAAGCAAATAATACATGTATTCCAGATTCATGTGTAAAAGCATATCATACATGTATTCCAGGTTTCTGTGTAAAAGCATATAATACATGTATTTCAGGTTCCTGTGTAAAAACATATACTGCATGTATTAGTTTTCTTGACTTTATCCGATGAGCAGTTTTACAAAATATACAGAGAAATGTGAACATACTATTTTTGGATTCGTTTTAATTGCTTGGCACATTATTTAAAAATAAAATAAAGAATACCTATAAATTGATATATTTACATGTAATATCTGAAAACACGCGAAAAGTGACCACAACAAAATGGACCAATCCAGAAATAGAGAAAGTGATGATAATATCTTCAAAATAGGATAGATTCAGTTAGGGTTGATTTTTGGGATCTTAGTTTTTGCTGTTATGTTGATTTCATAAGAACGACAAAACTGAAGAAAGTAATGACCATATGTTGATGGTCAGTGAAAGGCCGTGCAGAATTGACACGTGTTTTTTCGTCATGCAGTAGATAAAATAACATGTTGATTAATAACTAGTTGTTTTTAATTTACGACGTTATTTGTTAAAACTAAACCTTTGACAGTTTGGACCGTCCCCTCATTAATTACATGTAAAACATTATCCTGGACTATGGTGGTCTGGAGCCTTTGCTGACCAAAGGTTATAGGAGTCTCATTTTCCAGCAACTAGTAATAAAACTGGACATTTACTGACATTACATATACATTTACATCGATGTTACATGAAAGATAAAATTATTCTAATTTGATCAAAGTAGTTATACAATAAACATGCCAATCTAGATACATTTCATCGGCACCACTTGACATGTAACACACTGACATATACCTGTCATTATAAACTGTTTTGAAATTAAGAGAATTTTCTCCCTTACATGAACCTCATCCCTACTTTAATTTAGAATGTTACATGTACATGTGTCTTGGAACAGTTTTGTTACACACACAACTACAAAAAAAAATAGAAAATACTACGTGCTCTAACGAGTCTGAAACAAAATACCAGTCATGAAAATATGGACCCGGTGTATCACATTTTTCCCATAAAAAAGTAATACAAACCACTCATCAAAAGTCCAAATATTAAGAACATTGCCGTTTATGATTTTGTCGTGTCGTTATTTCCAAATCCGGTAAAATACTATCATAATACCGCGAAAGACGAAATTTTTTACGAGTAGATCAACAACTCTTCTTGGCTTATTGCAACCCTGCAATATAATTTCAGAAATATCTCGACATTAATTCAAATCAAACTAAGTTTATGAACAATTGTCTGACAAATCAGACATGCATTTGTGTTTCCAAATAAAGACGGACAAGCGCTTACAAAATTGCACCTAAAGACCTAAATTTTTAAGCATTTTCATTAAGGTTCAAACTGTCCGTTTAATTTAGCCTTTGCTTTGTGCCACTCCAAAGGAAGATAAAAGTGCAATTAATCATATACCGTGTAAAAAACCTTTCGGATATTTTGTTAGGGCAGCTATCACCTGCCAACTGGAATCAGGGAACAATACAATTGACATGCAATTGCCATCTATCTATATGTAGCTGACACGAATTATAATTAAATAAATGATAGAATTTTAAAGAAATGAAATCTTATCTGATTTGGACACAACAATAAAGATTGATTTCAATGTGTCAAAGTCATTACTTTCAGATATCATTAACCCCACATATCATTTTAATTAAAGGTTTAAATGCTTCATCAAGTCCCGACGCCCAATAGACCTGTAACATTTTGCTGATATTGGAATCATTACAAATAAACACCAATATCTAGGAGTGAAATAACGACAAAATGTCCCATGCTACCTGTGTGATGAAATCCAAAATAGAGCATCAGAAAGCAAAAACTGAAAATATTCGTTACGGCAAAAGGTTCAAACTGTTAAAGTTACAAAACATACATAATTAAATAAACCAACATTAAGTTATAATGTTTTCGAGTCAAAATGTCGCAATTCTCTGCCAACAAATCACGAAATGGTAAAAAATATTCTCAGATAAAAAAAGGCAAACGAAAAAACCGTAATACTAAAGGGATATATAAAAATCGTGGATACCAATATGGCATACAGAAGTTGTAGTTACCCTAGGAGCATACAAACAACTTGGATAATGAATTGCTCACAAAGACCGTACTCCTACTGAAGGAGGTGATAAAAACCGTAACCGTGGATATCAAAACTATCGATCCCTAAGAGTCATACGAAACGATTGATACCAAAGTGCATGCAAAAGCCGTAGTTACCCAAGGGCCATACAAAACCGTAAATATACTCAATGGCCATTCAAAAACCGTAGTTACCCAAGGGTCATACAAAAAACCATAGTTACCCAAGGGCCATACAAAACCATAAGAACCCAAGGACTATAAAAAACCGCAGTTACCCAAGGGCCATTAAACCGTAGGTACCCAAGGGCCAATACAATACCGTACCACACAAAAAACCATCATAATAAATGGGCATTCAAAAAACCGTAACCATCAAAGGGACAAAGGGACAAGGTTATTTTTTTCAAACAAACAAATTTCGGGTTCAATGACTCACGGGGGGGGGGGGGGGGGGGG
>JAULBM010147087.1:0-18223 GCA_032357055.1 Geukensia granosissima | reverse complement strand
TAAGAAATACTCTAGTAAATTTACAAATTTTAATGCAAACTCAACATTCAACAAAACTTCAAGTCAAATCAAACAATATTAAGTACAAGAATTAACTTCACTTCACTTCAAATTCACTTCAAAATGTTAAAACGAATGTGAGTTACTGGGGACCTTAAACGGGCATTTCCATAATTTTAATAGCAAAGAAGAATTTCGGTCTCAACTGGAATCTTTCGATTCCCTCGGGTTACAAACCTGTCGCCTTAAGTTATGTACCGACGAAATAGTAAAATTTCATTGTTTATATAGTAGTATTTTACATGCCCCGTAAAATTTACAGGTCACGGAACATAATTTCGAGATACTATAGATTTTCCCAACTCTAAGAACTAAACTTCGAAAAGTTACAAATAAGGATTCTAAAATCAACCAATAAAAATAAAGTAATAAAAAATTCACGCCTTTGACCTTGAAATCAGCTGAGAGGATAACGAATGAAATTTTATAGAAATAAAGCAAATATGGATTTAAATCCCACAAAATTAGCGAAATGATATAAAAACATATTCAGGTAAGAACTTTCACCAAGACCCATTGACAGATGTACCCAAAATTACGAAATTATTCTTAAACGAAGAATTTATATAATGGTCATAAACCAGGTCTGTCACAATAATAAGATATAAACACAAAATATACTTCCGATGTATAAGATCAAGGTCAGGACGAAAGCCATAGTCCCAAATTATAATATAAACATAAATTTAATATATTTATATCAAATGAATATACCTCACTGAATAATACGGTCAACTTGCTTGTTTTGTTAATCTTTTCTCGTAACAATTATGAATAAATTTCTGTAATGTCAGGTATTCCTGTATAAAAAGAAATAGAAACTTTGATTTATTAGTTTAATTTCTAAGGTTTTTGCATGTTAATAAAATATTATAATATAATTTCTTTCATGTATCACCTTATAAATCAAATTTCAATAGAAAGCGTTTCTCATCTCCAATTTTATTTAATTTGCAGTATAAATATTTCCTTACTTATTTGTTAATTTGAGTTTTGGAAAATCTGTCTGTCTCTCTCCTTATATGGGAAGCACTTAGTCTTAACTTGAATATCGACTGCCTAATCTTAAATTCTTCTATAGATCAGTAACTTTACATAGCAAAATTGGTCTTAAAGCTAAAATATGTTTCACAATCTTTGATTCTAACGTATTTTCTCTTAAATCTGTCCAATGTTTCAAAACAAGTTTGTAAAGTGTGTATTTAACTGCTCTAGTAAAAAATTAAAAAACTGCTTTAGTAAAAAAAGCATGTACAAACATTATTTTGATGAAGTTCTTTGTCGCCCATAAAATTATCATACAGTAATGTACTTTCGTTAGTTGATAATTTATGGTAATATTTAGGCATTGACATAATAAAATTAAAGAACATTGGATATCTCACTTGAAATCACCCTGGTTTTGTAAGGGTTGTGTTACTCCAGCTTTAGTGTTCAATGAAATGTTGCGTGTTATATGTTTTTCTTTCGTTTCAATTTGACGGCATTGATCTTGTCTTTCTTTTGACGATTTCTTTCTGCCCCTTTGATATCTTCGATTTCCTTTTTCCGTATGTTAAACTTAAATTTCCATATTTATTTAACCTTTGTAATTTTGTATTTTGCAACCAATCGGTCGATACTTCTTCGGACAACGGCCGTCACCATTCAACAATTAAAGAGGCTCAGAGTAACTACGAAGGAAACCGATAGATGTACGATTACATACAGAACAACTAAATTCCACAAGCCAACAAAAACGCGGATGTCGTTATAAGAGAGTCATATTGTGGTTTTTTGTTCCATATTTATCACCAAGGAAACGTAGGAACGATGTAATAGACAACTAGTCGTACACAAAAGCCTTCGAAATGATATTCTTTGTCATGACATGATGCAATAATAACATGTCTATCTGGGATTGGATCGAACGTGCAACATCATTGCACAGAAATACTTGTGGAAACGAATGTTCAGTGATATAGAAGATAAGGTCAAGTCCGGCATAGAATGTCAGAAGAGTAAGACAAATCAGCATGCTAAAATACCACCACTACAACCAATACTAGTGGTTTTTAAGAACAAAACTTTACGGCAAGAGAGATGATTTTTCCGATTGTAAACTTCCCGTTAATGTCTAGCAACATTACAGCCGCATCTGCATACGGAGTGTATATTTTTCAATTGAAACGTTACTCCAGGGCTTATACTCCCTCTCAACATTTTATTGATAAAGAGTTGCAGCTGACAAGAAAGCTACTGAGCAAATGATTTCTCAGGGAAAGATTAGAGTCATCACTCCGTCGCCATCATAATCACGTTGACCTGTACGAGATATCCATTTCACAGATGACAATGCATATCTCCTGACTGTCATGAAACAAATCTGTTCATATAACTTTTGTGACTAACATCGATTGTGACAATTTACTTGGCTTTGACTACTGTGTAACACGACGGATGCCACTAGCGGAGCAGGTGTTGCTTACCTTACAGAGCACCTGAACTCACCCTGGTTTTTGTAGGGTTCTAGTTACTCTAGCTTTAGTTTCCAGTGTAATGTTGTGTGCTCTGTGTTTGTCTTTCATTTGATTTTGTTGGTCATGGTCTTGTCAGTCATCCGGCTTAAAGATTTCTGTCTGCCACAGGCAGTAATTTGTCAAATCTCAAAATGGTGTGAAAATTCCCAATGAAAAGTGGAAGTGCAGCCGAAACACATCGCAATTATACCATAAACCACCTTGGGTCGTAGCAAGGATGCAGAGGCAACGTTTCAAGCAATCTTTGGTAATCTTGCTGTCGCGAGTAAATTACCCAAAATTTGATCGAATCGGCTCAACAGAAATAAAAGACCCAGCATGACAAGAAAGTTGAAGAACCAAAGTTTTCAATATAAGAAAACGTTTGGCTATAATTTAAAAGAAAGCCTATTGGTTCATATCAAAAACTGCAGCGAAAATGGACAGAACCATATTACATGAGAGGATTCGCCGGGGAGTACACTTTTTATTTACGGGGACGCTCAGATGATAAGAAACTAAAAGCTCCGGTTCACGCAAACAGACTAAAGACATTTCAAGACCCTTAGCATCGTCCAACGAATCCTCCCGAAAGCATTGTTGAAAACAAATGTGACTTAGAAATTGAAGAAGCGATCGTGAGATCTTTAATGTTAATTACTTGATTTATGACATTCCAATTTTGTATTTTAACCATGCCTACTTTTAAGAAAGTTATTCATCAATTCCTCAAAATAGTTATGCAAATTTTGCAGAAAGGACGAGTGTATCAATTGTGAGAAGTAATTTATTTTGAAACCTTACCTTATATTTGAAGTGTAATTTCATTTCACACCCATGCCCAGGATTACTCTCACACAATTTTTAAGTATTTAGGCCAATTTGAACTTTTGTAACTAATTGTAATGTTTAGAATGAAACTTTTTTAAACTATATTCATGGTATTTGTATCATACCCTTTAATCCTTAATATTTGACTGTACAATGATTAAGAAAGAATTTTGTTCATAGATATTTATAGTTCAAATTGTCTCCATCTCCATTTTACATCCAGTTAGAGTAACTCAAAAAGTGTCCAGCGATAGAAGCAATATATTTCTCTGTTGTTTTTCCCCATCATCAAATTTTTTTCTTTTTATTTATTGTTGTTTATACATGACGCACTTGCAGTTTGCCATGCAGTAGCAGAATCCAGATGTAAGTGCGCGCGGACGCACACGTGGGGGGTCAATGGGAGACTCATAATGATGCATAAATCCTACTTGTACTAGATCGACACGCTGAGTCGGGTTTTTAACATGCTATCTCACGAAAGCAACAGTCCGCAAGGAAACATGCCAGTTTACACAGATACATTATTCTGACTCTCGGTCGACCATTCTTGGATCTTACTCCTTCGTGCTGCGTGCTTAGCAAAGGAATCTGGTGAGTTTCCTAGGGATCTTAACTGATCCGTCTGAATGGTCCAAATAATGCAAATTAGAGTAGATGGTCGTTTCTGAAGGGCCTTTTTATAGCTTCTGAGGGGTACATTATGGCAAAAGTAGGGGAGAGGATGGGACTCAGGGACATCAAATTGTAATTTTGAGGATGTTACTGATCCCATCATCTTGGCCCCTTGTTCAGATATTTAAAAATGTAATGATCTATTAGGGTAGTGTTCATGTCCAATTCCAAAGATAGTCAACATTAGCATAAAAGATACAAGTACCTATGATTTGCAACGATTTTATGGTAGCACCTTTTTCATTTTTAATATGTAATTATTTTTCCTATTCTTTATCCACTGTAACGACACAAGTTAGATTTTAGCATTATTTTGACTGTGCGAAAATTTTGATTCTGTCATATAAAATTCAGGATTTGTGACATGCTTGTCCATGAGACAGTAGTCCACCATGACAGTCGAATATAAACCTCTACATGTCTCATTACGCCCATAAGTTATAAATTGGAACCAATACTATAAAAAGGAATTCGAAGATACCAAGGGGCAGACAGAAATTGTTCAATCAATTATATTTCATGTTTAACAGTTAACTTGGATAAACCTAAATTATATATGAGACAAATAAAGTTGACGATCTATCAGATATTTTACGTTAAAACACCCTAATCACTATGTTCTATTATAAAAGTATTAGAACTTTTAAATCTGAATGCAACGCAAACTGTATTTACTTACTATAGCCTTTAAAGGTCAATTACTATATATACAACATGAAATTAATTTGCCACAGAAGTTTTATAAGCTGTATTCAAACTATAACGCTAACCCCATAATTTACAACTGAAAGAGACACATTTTTTGCTAAGACGAACTTAAACATGCACTTAATATTCTAATATCAGTATTTAAATCAGAACCAATATAGATCTAGCCGATTTGATATCAAGGCATTCCCAACTTTTTAGTGTTTTTGTAAAGAATATGAAAATAAGACACCTGTTTATTAATTGTGTAAATAATTTCGTTTCCTGTATACATTTTTAAGGGAAATAGAATAATTTAAATGAGAACAACATAGGTCCAGATGCACACATATTATTCATGAAGTAGTCATAAAAATATAAATAAAAAACAAATACAGCGGCAAGTACCCCTGCTACACGGAACATTTCAAATCCTCTACGTAACGTATGTTGACTTACAATAACAATCGAAATTCCTGTAAGACAATAGATTTAAGATCAGTTTCAGTTTTTGTAGATCGAAAAGCAAACAGATCGTTTCAGCAGTTAGTTAATCTATCAACATAATAAATTGATATAGTCACAATAGAACAGATTTTTACCTGTTTAACGTCGTGTGAGTTTTTTTAACTGCAACTTTCGATTTTGAGTCATCCTAACCGTTGATTTAAAGTTTAAGTTTAAGCCTACTTTCATTCTGCACTTTTCATCAGGTCGGTTTATTAAAGTTAATTCATTATTTAAACTATAGCCCTGTAGTATTTTAAAAAAGATATTGTAATTTTTCTACATTTTTCAAATTCTAAGTATCACAGCAAGTCCTGATTTTCTATTGATTTATCAATGTCACAGAATATTTCTCAGAAATTTTTTGCGTTTTACAATTCAGCTAGTTGCAACGGAATTAACAGGAAAAATTAGATTAAACAGTTTAACAGCCTGGAATTTCAGTTTGACATTAGAAAATGTCTACTTTTATTTGTGTTTGGGATTTATTAATTGCAGCTGTATTTTTGTAACTGGATAACCATTTTCCTGCTTTGTAATGGAGTCCGTTTTAAGCTTTTGTTCTTTTTATTTTCGTTTTATCTTTTAAGTTGTTTCAAATCTGTCTGTTCTCTCTTAAGCATGCACCTTTGATCTATCAAATGGCAATTCGACAATGGACTCGTGATTTACTTATTCAACATTGGTAAATTTGTATTTTGAAACTTAATTTGTTAAATAAAAATAGGATATGTGACATGCTTGTCCAGGAGACAGTCATCCATGATGACAGTAGAATTTAAACTTCTACATATCTCATTACGCCCTTCAATTATGAATTAGAGACAATACTATAACAGAAGCTGTAAAAGGTTCCTTAATTGTAACATGTGAATTTAGTGATAAACACCTCACCTTACATGTAGTCTGGTACTGTTGATACAGCTCTTACTATTTAAGTACAAATTAATTTCTACAACTTAAAGATAGTAATTGACCGTGGGGATTTAAAACACTTTTTATAATGTGTTGATAATAGAAACTAGTGATTAGGGTGTTGTAAAACCTCTGTGAACTTTGTAACGTATCTGATAGAACAATAATGCATGCCTAATGATATAACCATAATGATATATATTAGGCACACTTATTGTCGTTCTACCAGATACGTTACATAGTTCAAAGAGGGTTTAACACAACCTAATCACTAGTTCCTTTTTGTGACACATTAGCAAAAGTGTTGAACATCCCACACGATGTATAACCCACGGTTAATACTATCATTCAATTGTATAAATATTTATTCAAGTCGTATAAGCTTCATTAATGGTAACAGACCAATCCTTACTGCATAACTGAGTTGAAGCTGACCTTATACAGAGCCTTCTACAGGGAAAAGAGAAAAAGTTGGCTCAATCTTTTGGTTTCACGTTCCGCTATATATATAACGTCCTTTCACTGAATAACTCAAAATTTGGTGATTATGTTGACCTCATATATCCCATTGAACTTGAAATCAAAGTCACTACAGAACCAGAAAGGTCTGCTTCTTACTTAGACTTACACCTGACACTAAGGCTGGGTTTAGAACAAAACTTTACGACAAGAGAGATTTTCCGATTTCCGTTCATGTCTAGCAAAATTCCAGCCGCATCTGATTTCGGAATGTATACCTCTTAATTGTTGCGCTACTCCAGGGCTTGTGCTTTCTATCAGGATTTTATTGATAGTAAGCTGAGAAATTTAGACTACACTAAAAAGCTACTGAGCCAGGGTTTCTTAGGGAAAGATTAGTATATCCTATACTACATACTACACATTGTTTTCCAAAGAAAACAATACACGCAACCTATAACGACAAAGACAGTCATATATACCATAACATATTGTCCCTTGACACACCTTATGACAAATGAAATAAATTCATTTTAATTTGCCGACCAGCCCACCGTGCAGGATAGACTAACAAAGATTACAGTATCCGTAAAATACTGTAAAAAATGAGAAAATAGAACAGAAAAACTTTATTCAGATCTAACTGTAAAACATAATATCTATAAATCTATATGTTTTGTTACTTCCAACAGAATCAACAACATATCCATCTTTGCTACTATTACTACGCCAGCTACCATGCCTCTTCCAACATCTTTCATTTATGTCAGAATTTGCAACAACTGTTGCACCACCAGAGCGCATGGAGTGCAACCCTAAATTTAAATCTAAATTTAAATCCTTAGCAACTAAATTTAAACGTGAAATTATACTCAGACGTGCTGAAGTATAACTCAATTTCTTATTTTTATAGATTAATTTAGAAATGCCCTTTGACCAAAAAATTGGTCTAAATAAAAAATTTTCCGATCTGAGGTCCAAACCAGCAAGATTAACATATTTTAAAAACAAAGAAAATGGACAAGCTATAGTGTTCCACTTAGATATCAAAACTTCCTTTCCGTTTCGATACTGATCAGTTTTGGCTTTCTCAATTAAAAGCGATAAATAAAAATCATGAACAGATACATTTTTACATAATAAATTACTATAATTTCGTCACATCTCAGAAAACCTGCAAAACATAGCAACGTCATGGTAATGTCACGAATAATAAGCAAATCAGTACAATGTCTAAATTTTTCACAAAGCTGTATAAGCAAATCGGGTGTAACTGGGTCTTTTTGCATTTTTTCGGACAAGCAATCCTTTTCCCCGCTTCCTGTAGAGAAGTAACGAATGAATTATTTGTTGGGTCATTGAAACTGTGCAACTGGTGAACCCACTTTATACTGTAAATAGCTGAGTTGATAGTATTACACGAAGCTCCCGTATCTAAAAGATGAGTTATGTACAACGAAACATGAAAAGGTTGAGCAGATAAAGCTAGAAAACCTTGACTTTTTATGAAATGTCCCCATCTCCTAAAACTATTGTATTATGCCTTTGAAGTATTGTCACTCCTTGAATTAATGAGAAAAGTAGACATCTTTACAGCCAAATATTTCAGGTAAGTTCCATCTCTTACACCGCTGACGCAGGCCGCTGCATCCACTGTCTGCTTTAAGCCGATTCCTACAAAAGAAAACCATTATGTAAATTTGATTCGGAAAGCTACAAATCGCAATTGCTGTACTTTCTTTCCAAACACTCCATTCTGACCACGCCCTTTATGTGTGAAATTTATGCCATTGAAAAACATATACGATTCTGTCTTGCTTTTTAAATATGCATCAGAAAACAACATATAGGCCAAAATGGTGCCGATTTCCATTCCGGAATAATCAAAGTACATGTAGCTTGATCCTTAATAATTTTTCTCAATGTGTCACAAACGCGATTATGCCGGGGTAAAACCCAATTGTTTTCCTCTGACCAACATTGTTAAAAGCATCAATACCATCCGTACCTGTGCACCAAAATCTCGAATTGAATTTATCGCATTTTCTATTGTAATACGATGCAAAACGATCATAGGTATGTCTTCCTCATTTCGTGTCTAATAAAGCAAATACCCATGACTGAACCCCCAGTCGTCACAATCATGCATTCTACTTATTTTATCTGCTTCTACATTTGTTCTCTAGGTAACCACAAAGGCAAAATATTAACCATGTTTTCTTTACAAACATCGTGTATTTCTGTGCTTATATCCTGAAGTTATCGTTTTCTACTGCCAACTTTTAATATTGTTTCTACATTTTTATTATCTGTACGAACGCAAACATTTTTTACCTTTGATTTTTTCAATGCTATTTTTAATCATACGATTAACAGTCTCCAGTTCCCTCCAAGTGGAAGTTTTTTTCAGCCTCTGACTGACTCCAGCTACCAAACATTGAACATCAATTTTACTGCCACTAGCCTACAATTGCCCTTTACACAAATTCAACAAATTTTCAATACTTTTTATAATTCTATCTATTCTTTCTTGTGTCACTCTTAGTTTACCTGTCTTCATGTCCCATTCAAGACCGGTATCCAGGTACACTTTTCTTTAGCGATAACAAAACCAAACTTCAACAAATTAGTTCTTACCGTTTCACTGCTCTCTAATGCTTTAATATAACTATCTGCTCCAGCGAGACCATCGTCTGAGTATGTAAGAACTTTGAGGTTTCTTGATCTCCGAAATTTTACGATTTCACGCACCACTTTTGAAAAAATAAAACCAGCCGTACAAAGTCCAAACTGCAAAACATTGAAAACGTAAAATTTTGAACACCACTGAAAATCTAAATACGTTCTATCTGCTGAATAAATAGAGATATGGTGATTTATTGATTGATTGATTGATTGATTGAATGGTGCTTAACGTCCAGAGGCAAATATTTAATGCATATTCAGGACGAGAGCATATTAATGATGAATGAAGATGAATGAACCCAGCTTTGTACTAGACCGACACGCTGAGTCGAATTTTTAACGTGCTAGCTCACGAAAGCAACAGTCCACAGGAAAACGTGCCACTTTACCCAGACATATTATTCTGACTTTGGGCCGACCAGTCTATGCTCTTACTCCTAAATGCTGCGTGCTTAGCGGAGAAGCAACATATACCAATTTTAATGTCTTTGGTTTGACCTGGCCGGGGATCGAACCCACGACCTTTCGCACTCGAGGCGAGCTCGCCACCGAGGCGGTTGTATTGCGTGTGAAGATATCATTTATAGCCAAAGAAAACAAGTTATTGTGCAACTGCCAATGAAAAAATTATGAACGGAGAAATATAGTGATTTTCGTTTCATTATGAACAAAATAAATATACCTAGTTTCATACAACAATAATTTTATTGGTTGTTTCTTTTGCATTCTGAGCAGTACCACTTAAATAACAAAAAACGTATGAATATTAAAGCTTCCTGTAACAGTTGGACAAAACATAACTATGATGAAATTACCAACTGATGTTGACATTTTGGAATTTTTTTTTTTTTTTTTTGATTCTACAGAAAGTTTCAGTTAAGAAACTACACAAATAAAACCAAAGTAAGAAACTGATAGGGAAAATGTTACGAAGTATTTACGTAAAAATTGCAAATTATCATGCATTTGTACTCATATGTTTTGGCCTCTTTTTCAGGGTAAAGGTATAATGACAACATACTGGTTAATAGGTCAAAGAAACGGCTATAGGTGTTCAATTTCTAGTACATGTATCAACGAACCAACTTTACGATGGTGTCATGAAGTTCAGGATTAACATATAATTGTTTAGGACTAATAAACTATTATGTTTTAAGATAAAACATTTAAAGAATAATTTTATACATTGTTTTTTAATATTGTTATTTAGTAAAATTTTATTATTGTCGGTTTATGTATAAGAATAAAATTGGCTGTAGTACAGAAGATCCTGTGTTCCATTCCCGGTGCCAAACGATATTTTGACCCCCGCGATATAATGACCCCGGGGTTAATATTTCGCTCCGAAGTCATGACCCCCCTTATGATAGTCCGACCTCCCCCTGTATGATATTTTGACCACCGCGAAATATTGACCTCCCTGAAAAAAAATTGATAAAGGTTTCAATTTATCATTATGTCATGAAATTTGTACTCTCATCTAGAAAATACAGGTTATAAGAAACATTTTGTGTAGGCAAGAGAATATACATTCGCATGTCATTCTTATTAAATAGAGATAATAAGGGAAAGGCTGTTATATAACGTGGGCTACGACCCACAGTGCATCCCTACATCTCTATGGGACAAACTTTTTTGGGTCACCTAAAGCTGAAAAATGTTCACGTCAAAATTTTTGGAGTACATTTGTGATTTAGAGACCTTTTTATAGCCCTATGGGATATTTTTTACAATTTTAGATTTTAGCCATTCTTAATATAAAAATGCAGATATAAGTATGTTCCTGTACATTAATGTAGACATATAGGATATCATAAGAAAGGTATGTATATTGCATTTTAAATAAATGTGTATTTAGAATAGTTTAAGCTTCAATTAAAAAGGAATGACAAAAACGTAATCCTACCCCAACAAATATTTGACAAAAATCCAAGTTTTTAGTCAGTAAACTATCATTTCTTTGCCTATGTGAATTTCTATCCTGATTTTTGGACGGATTTCGATATATATATTTTGTGTGTGGTGTTTATTGCCCTTATGTTATTTCTTTTGCCCATTAAGGTATGACCAAAAAACCTCCATTTTGAAAATTGCTAAATTTTACAATTTTTGTCAATATTTTTAAAATGCTTGACATAAGAGTTCTTCTATGGCTATAATCTGATGTTCATTAAGTAAAGGCATATACAAGACATTGAATGAGCCCAATATGTCAATCAGAAGGTGATTCTGATTGGCCATTTTTCCAAAAATATTACCCTACCCCTAATTTATTTGATGTAAGTTGCCAAAGAACAACCCTTGTGTGAAAAAGAAACAATAAAATTTGCTTTAAGTTATGTAAGTTTCTTTTCAATTAGCATATAAAGCATAACTGATGATGTTAACACCATTTTTTTAAATAATGGTTTTAATATGTGAAAAAGAGGTGATTAACAGATTTCAGATTTCTGTCAAATTTCAGTCTAAGCAGTTTTATAAAGATTCAGAAGTTGTTGTTGATAAAAAATTTTACTTTTTTTACAATAATAAATTAAATGAAATAGTTTAGTTAATTATGTTATTCATAACGTGAACTTGATAGTCACATTCAAGCTTTCTTTTATACCTTTATAATACGGAATGTCAACACCACCCTGTTTTCAATGAGATATTAAGGTCCACCGTAAAAACATATTTTGATCCCATTTGGAATTGAATTCAAAGGCCTAAAAAAAGACATCAAAATCTGTATGAAATTTTGCCATCCCTTTATGATGATAATGTGACCCCTCTCCCCATCCAAAATATGTCAACCTCCTACTTTGACTGAATTAATCATCGAAATTCAGATCTTAAAGCAAATCAATTTTAAAGAAAGACTCATGATGCAATTTTGACCCTCCAAGCTTCGCTCTAAGGTAAAAAGGATCATTGACCATTCATTCAAATGAATTTAAAAGTTTTACAACAATACCAGACAACAAAAATCTTAATGAAATTTTGACATCCCTATCTTATGATATTTTGACCCACTTTACCTCAAATACCTAGGATATATCAACCACCTATTATAATTGAATAAATAATTTAAATTCAATTCAAAGATCGAATCAATTTTAAAGAAAACATCTGTATGAATCTGTTTTTTTTTCACTCAAAAGTTTAACAACTTAACCAGACAGTAGAAATCTGTATAAAAATTTCGATTTCTCTACCTTATGATATTTTGACCCACTTCAAATGTGTCAACCTCCTATCTTAAATTACATTTTAAAAAAGTAAATTCAATTCAGAAAGCAAAACAATTTTTAAGAAGTCATTATTATGAAATTTTGACATTCCTTTTTTATGATATTTTAACCCCTCCCTAAATGAAAAGCTTATATCCACAGTATAAAAGATCATTGATCACATATTCAAGTTCATACAAAGGTATTAGTCAACAAAAATCTTTATGAAATTTTGACCTCCCTGTTTATGATATTTTGACCCCCACCTCACACCAAAAACCTAGCATATGTCAACATCCTACTTTTGATCTCCCTATCTTACGATATTTTAACCCCTTCCTCAAAGGATAAGTCAATCTCATTTTTAAATTGAATCTCTTAATGAAATTTGGACCTCCCTATCTTACGATATTTTGACCCCCCTTCAACTACCTAGGATATATCAACCTCATATCTTAATTTATTTTTTTAAAATAAATTCAATTCAGAAAGAAAAACAATTTTTAAAAAGTAATCTTTATGAAATTTTGACCTCTCTATTTTATGATATTTTGACCCCCTCACCTCAAATGCCTAGGATATGTCAACCACCTATTATAATTGAATAAATAATTTAAATTCAATTCAAAGAGCAAATCAATTTTACAGAAATATTCCTATGAAATTTTGACCTCCCTATTTAATGATATTTTTACCCCCTCCTGCAACATCTATGTCAACCTCCTATTATAATTGAATAAATAATCTTAATTGAATTCAAAATGCAAAAGGGAAAATCTCTATAATATTCTGACCCCTCACTTTATGATATTTGACCCCCCTAACTATGATATATTAACCTCCCCTTTTTACATGTTATATTCAGAATTGATAGGGAGGTCAATATTTCATAAGGGTGTCGAAATACCATGACCCCCGGGGTCATTATATCAAATGATATTCTTACCCCGGGGTCAAAATATCATACGATATATTTACCATGGGGGTAAATTTTCAGGGGATGTCAGAATATCATATGACACTGGCCAGGTCACAAAGACATAGAATTGGTAATGGCTGCTTCTCCGTTAACCAACTTTCATACTCATCCCGCGTCTTTCGCGCAACACACTTCGAGGTTTCTTTAATATCATAATCGGTGTTAAATCAGGATGTCAAAATAAGGAGTGTTAACTTGTGTCAAATCCCGAAGGAATCCACGAAATCCTACATAAATAGGAGTGGGATCAGGTGTCATAAAGGGTAAGCATCCCTTGTCTTGTGCGCACCAACCGTCTTGGAATCTAAATCTCAAACCATTATTACGTTAATCCGAGAAGATGTTTGCTTATTTTTGTATAACCGGTCACAGTTCCATACCTCGATAAGATACACTGATACATATTGATCAACCAATTCGTGATAGCGACCATAAAACTTTAGGAGGGAAGGCTTCAAACTTGATTGGATGTATCCTTGTCGAAGGAATTTATGAGACGACAGAAATGCTCACTTTAGAAAATCTCGATACTAAAACAGACACGAGAGTATCGAATCAGCTGAGAAACATAAACCGCGTAGGCAGGAGAAGCAGGAATATTGCCACATAAATATGGGACGTTTACAATAGAAAAGTTGAAGTCATCCCATTTGCCGTAAATATTAGAAACAAGTTTTCCCTCTTGATTAGTTTTGAGGAATAAATCTAGCTTTGAAGCAGATTTTTTTGAGTCTGTGATCTCCTTAATTTCTAGTACACTGCGATATATTTGGTCGAGATGGTCACTGAACTCAGGATTATTCAATGGCAAAACATCATCGATAAAGCAAAAAGTAAAATTAAACGACCTGGCCAATTACTTTTTGTTTTTTTTTCGCAGGAGTCCCTGAAAGAATTCTGCTTTATACGAGTTAGAAAAACAAGCCGGCAAGTAGGGGCGCACAATTTGTGCCAATTGGAAAGCCAACAGCCCACCAAATTCCACAAAAATGTTGTCAATCAATAAGTCCAGCATTTTGACAATATCAACTTCACCGTATTTATTAGCACAAGCGGTGTTTTCCCTAACAAAGTAAGACATCTTTTTACCTTAAACCATAAATTTATATCTAGATTTCCTATTTGTTTACCAAAATTTCTAAAGAAGGTCTCTAAGTTGTGAATGTGGAATCGTGGTATAAAGGGTAGAAAAGACAAATGTTTGAATACTTGTGCAAATTTTTAAAGAATCGGATTTGAGATTTGAAGCAGATCTTTCGATAAATACACATATGCACATTTGATTAACACCGCTTGTGGAGTAAGCTTTATTACAGTAATTTTGAAGGCCTTCCTTGACAGTCGACAGTATAGTTGTTAATAGTTTAGAAAGAGGCTTGGTGGAGCACCTGGAGAAACCCGCTGTATATCTTTCTTTATATGGACACTTGGTTTCAGTATCCAAAATTAAGAAGCCAGATCCATCTCATCTTCTTTGGTGTCAATACCAAGTGAAGACAGAACCGATATGTGGTTAACGAGGATCCCTTTTTTAGAAAGTGTAGTAGGTGTATATGTCGGGTTACCAGATGTTTTTGATGTTTTTTCGAGCTTTTGTATCAAGTAATCGAGGTAGTGTATTTTTTACAAACAAATACAATATTGTTTGAGGTTTAATCGGCTAGAACAAGGAAAATTTTCATGGATGCCGGACAAGTCCCCAACGCAGCAGGGTTCGTGAAAATGAAGTAGCTAAAGAGCTCATTCAGAAAGGATGTCAACCTTTTCTTGTTTTGCCCATTGTCTAGAATAATTCTCCACTGAGCCCATCAAAGAATGGTAACCCAAGGGTTAGAATCACGTTTCATGGTAAAGTTGCATGTATGCATTCGGACTGTTGCTTTCGTGAGCTAGCATGTAAAAAATCCGGATCAATGTGTGTCGGTCTAGTTCAAAACAGAGTTCACTAAATTGTATCGTCTTGCATGAAATATTTGCCGATGGACGTAAAACGTTCAAAAATCAATCAATAAATCAATCAATCAAGTCTAATGAGAACGCAAGATCTAGAAGTTTCATATTTATGATATACAAATTCTTGTTAAAATACAACTATCATCTTCTTCACTATCGTTTCTCTATATCAATGATTTTTTGTTATTAAATAATCGGTCGAGCGACCAATTATTACCTATCCAACTAGAAATTAAAGAGACTACAGACACAACAAAATTTTCTTCATTCCTAGATCAATTTTTCAAAATTGACCGTGAGAGAAAACTTGATTTTAAGATTTACGACAAAATGGATGACTTCTACTTCTCTATTGTAAACTTTCCATATTTATGTGACTATATTCCTGTTTCCCTTGACTCACAATTGAGTCAATACCCTCGTGTCTGTTCCAAGTATCAGGATTTTATTAAGAGAGCTGTTGTTGCAGAAATTGTTGTTCCCTACCGTAGGATTTGGCTTTCCATTTGTTACTGATGGGAGGTTAATCTTAGATATGTACATTTAGCTTACCAAAAATCTCCATATTTATCAACATTGGTAATTTTGTATTTGAAACAAATGGATCGATACCTCTGCTGTTGGACCAGTGATCCCAAAGGTATGCACCAGCCAAGCTGTCAGACCTGTCTGACATGAAATTTATCAAATAATATCTTACGGGAATTTGCTGCTTTTTTAAAAAATTCTAAAGCATAAAAATGAGGAAAGGCCTTGAAAATAATTGCAAAAAGTTGTTGTCCCTACCGTCGGATTTGGCTTCCAATTCGATTTGAGTGCTTCTTTTGTTTGGATCTTGGACTCCCTACGATTTGGATCTAAAGCTACTGGTGAGAGGTTACTCATTGAAATGAACATAAAGCATACAGCATTCAGACATTTTAATACGAACAATTAACTTAATATGATACAAAAATAAAGCAATTTTCAAAATTACAATCCAAAACAAACCCTACGCAATTCTCTTTGGTAATATTTACGTCAAATAAGATATATTCGAATCTCGCAGATTAGAACTACTCTTATTTAGTTAGAGTTACTTTTAAAAAAGCGAAAAGGTAGCACGTGTAATTGGGTTTTAAAGGGTCTAAATGATACCACTGAGTGGTACTTTTAGAAAAATGTTTAATGTTAAAAAATACAATGTACCTTTATTCTTTTACAGCAATATTTTAACTGCAAAATCAGGTGGCTGAAGCAGCTTCTTTAGGTTAAATGGAATCTCAACAAATTGCTTACATATAATCGATTATAATGGAGTTCAGAACCATAGGTTAACCTCTGCTGTTGAAAAGGGGAATATAGTTCTAAACTAAAGTCGTCAAAAGGTTGTCGTGTAAGTGGTATACTTTGTTTACAATATTTTTGGTAGATATAAATATAGGGTTGAGACGATGCATACGACAAAATATGAGTTCAAAATATAGAAAATCACAAAAGGAAGTAAAGTTTACTCCCCAAATATAACTGAATTGCTTCCGATGATGTTATTTTCATTTAAGACATCACTGCCAGTGCCACAACTGAATTGGTAATTACGAGTACACAACACACTATACAGAGAACTCCAACCTGAGCATGTATCCAATCCAAAAAGGGAGGGTCATATAGTCCTAAAGGCAATTAAACGCCTGTTCCAATAGTAGCAAAAGTTGTGAAGTGGTTATTCACAATCGGCGTTAGTCTCAAACAGTATAGGAACGGATTCAGAGTTTAAGATTTAAGTAATCATTTGTAAGATGGATATTTCATATCGTACAGTTAGGTTATGACATTAACTTTAGACGCATATCCTTACACAGGAATTGTTTCATAGATTTGTCGTTGTTGTTAAATGTTCTTTCTTGATAATTATATTCTGGTAATGGCAATATTATTGTATACACCGGGATGTGGTATTGCACCCTTGTTAAAGGCCTTAGATAGACTTTCTAGATTTTTAAATTCCCTCCTTTTTTCTGGTAGTCTCCGACATTAACCCTATATATTTTCATATTTCTACACCATTGTGTCTACGATATCCATTGTTGTAAACTGATATTCATGTTTTATTATTATTCCCACGCTTACACGGCGATAATGTTTTGCTGTTCCTTGTACAAGCGTCAATGATAATCTTAGTGTACGTCAATGATAATCTTAGGAACCATCAGACGTAGGAAAATAGCCTTTGGAACATTGATTACACTATGTGTGGGGACTGTGCCAAATTTCGGAAACTAGCATCAGTGTACATTTTTCCTTTGTCATGCAACTCCTGCTTGTTTATTTGGAAAACGGAATTTAAACTTGGTTCAATAATTACACTTGTAGATTGTGTCAAACGTTTCGGAACTTTGATAATGCCCTCAGGGGTTGAAATACACGGGTAGCCTTATGGTTCCAAAATCCTTTGTCATACAACTTCTCTAAGATTATATGGAGAACGGAACTGAAACCTAGCTCAGTAATTGTATTTTGGATGTTGACCGTGCCAAAGGTTTCGGAATTTTGATAATGCCCCGAGGGGTTCAGGATACACAGTAGCCAAAGGATACATTATTACATTATTGTAAGTATATCAATACCAGTTGAGATCACCACTCATAAACCATATATACTAGTCAAAAAAAGAAACGTTACACTGATTTCATGTTGAATAATTTACAGATAACACACTTATTTGATCAGAATTATTAAATATTACTAGACTTAACTTCAATAAAGATAAAAATGTTAACAAA
>JAULBM010146981.1:0-18224 GCA_032357055.1 Geukensia granosissima | reverse complement strand
CATTTTGTTGACCATGGTCTTGTCTGTCTTCCGACTTAACGATTTCTGTCTGCCCCTTTGGTATCTTCGAATTCCTTCCCCTTAATCTACAACAAATAGTCAAAATCATTATATACTCTACTTTTTCACAAGCACAAAATATATAATATACATTTAGGTCAGTTTTTAACATTTGACAGTAGCGATATAATATAGTTAAAACCTTGTTGTGTTTATTGTTTGCCCAAATTTGACGATGGTACAAATGACAGTTCAAAACTCTTCCCTTCCAACGAGTTAAATAATACTTTAAGATATTTGAATAATGTTTAAGCTTTAAATTATCTAGATTTTCAAAACTTGTTCAGGAAATTTGTCCAAGAAAACTTACCTTTGTTTATTTTTGTTAAGTATCTTTATTATTTTAATATAATTCAGATACTCTCTGGTCGGATTGATATTTCTATTAGGGTTTTATAGTTCGTCTTTTACTGCTTTTGATTTCTTTCTTTTTTGACCACTCGTTGGGGGAGGGTGGGGATTCAACTTTACTAGTTTTACCCCATTATTTGTCTCATGTGCCTGTCTAAAGTTATGAATTGTGGTAATAGGTTTGGCCTCCGCCTTAAATGTTTTGTAAGAGCTGTAGTATTTTAAGTAAACATGTTTAATTTATACAGGGCGATTTGTGTTTTTCAAAAGGAGTGGTATTCCACCTTTGTTGAAAGCCTTGTGGAGACATTTAGATTTCTAAATTCGCTGCTTGAAGTACGGTCTCTCTTACATTCACTGCATATCTTTTCAATTTTATATTTTTATATTTATCAAACACTCATCTACATACGAAAGACGCGAAACCCTAATTCAATTTGCACCTATCATTAAAGTATTTTAACTATTTTTAAAGAAGATATTGAGTCATTGTTTTTACACATAAACATAGAATTAAAAACCTAGAAGACAGTGACCCTGGGAAATTTGAAACTGCTTTGGTTTCAAATCTTACATTCTTAATTTTTGTACAAAATTTCTTCCAAGGCAGTTGGATATTTTAGTTAAACAGGGATATAATGAACTGCCATCTAGCTATATATAGATATATATTCTTGATTTAGATCAATTGGAGCATTATACATTACAATTATAAATGTACAAATTAAGAAATTGTTTTTTTAATAATATAGTATAAGAATAATAAAACAAATTATTAGGCTAATCTTTTGTTGATTAAGGTTTAGTTTAGCGTCAGTCTTAACTATTCGGCTATTCTTTATTTACTCTGATTATTTCGATTGCAAAGCCGAAATAGCAGAGTAGTTACGATTGAATTCAAGGTTACAGTATTGTTTACCATCTTTACATTGTTTGAAATATCACATCCCATAATTTCTTACATAAAATGACAAGGTGATGAACTAAAGTGACAGGTATTACAATACCACCCAAACAGAAGAAGAAAAGAGACTTTTCTGTGGAATGCTATAATGTCTTAACCAGTTAACACTGACCACTTTTTATTTTATGATATTAAAGTAAAGAAATAGTGTAATTGTCAAGGAGATCTCCTTGCATCTTCTCAAATATCTAAAGGTATTATATGTTCTATCATTGACACCAAGATGTATTTTACCCTATCCCTGTACCGACCTCTTATTCGCTCAGACTAATTAAATGTTTACGTAAAATTATCAGTAAATATAACAATGAAAGTGAAATAATAAAAATGGCACAAAGAAAATAAATAGTCCTGATTTTGGAGAAGCGCATGCAACTTGGGGCAGAGTTACAGTTTAATATTTCATCATTTATCAATAAATATCATGTGCCATTGCATTGTTTGGTCGTTCTTTGCCACAAATACTAACGGTTTCCTCTTAATCTGTGTGTGGCTTTAAACTGATCCATTGTTTTTCATATATATGGTTTCAGTAATTATTCTGTTAATTCCTGCCAGGTTATATTCTTTGTTAACAGTCTTGATTTTAACGCTTACATTGACTAATGCAATTTAATTTTGTGTGTGTGTGTGTGTGTGTGTGTGTTTGTGTGTGTGTTCCTAATATTTTGAACCTTTTGCCTTTAATCTAACCATAAAATAGCTATGGTATCTGTTGAAAATGGAAAAATGGAATTGTTCCCCTTTGTATATAAATGTATTTCAAATTAAGAATTTCATAAGTATACTTCAGGTGTCTGTGGCTTTTGTTTGCTTTATTAAACAATTCTTCTATTTCTTTAGTTTTTTATTTGTATAAAAGAAATTCGTCAACTCTGTATCTTTGTATCAAAATAGGAGATGTGGCATGATTGTCAATTAGACAGCCATCCACCAAATAACAATCGAAATCAAACTTCTACAGTCCCATTACAGTCTTTAATATTGAACCGGAGTCCTTATAATAACGGAGGCTGTAAAGGGCACCCAAAATACAAAAAATGAAATTATTCATAAAACACGACAATCGATCTAATCCATTAAATATGTTGTCAGAATTTGGCCGTCAGGCGTATTATAATATTGACATAAGGGAAGCTAATGATATACCTGCTTACCTATAACTGACGACGGACGACTTAACGACGACAGCACCAGTCAGGAACTTCGATGTTGAGTCTTCAGGATCAGAAACAGGAATGTTGAAAACGGGTTATCCGTGCCGTGTGCAGAATCTTGGTCCGAGGAGTTCCGATGCACGAAGCAGCGTGGATGGATGCATAACGAGAAATCCGATTGAATGTTGGCTGTTCCGGCTATTCCAAGGATCTCCCTCTAGAAGTTAATTCTCTCCAACATTCCTCCCCATTGTATTTTTTTTTATGTTTCCTCCGCATGGTAGAGAGCAAATAATGTGATCGTAATCCCTTAAAGAAATGCTCTTTTGTAGCACAACACTTTTCCTCTCTAATCTCCAACTCGGAGGGTGGTCATCCAAATCATAGTTAATGTCGGTGTATTACTAGCACTAGTTCATGAACTGCCACTATAATAACGGCAATATGTCAAAACCAATTCCTATGGTGTAAATATTCAATCAGTCCATTAATACTGAATACTAAACTCATAACAAAAGTTTAAATTCCCCACGATCATGTAAGATATGCTGCTTAACTGAACGTATCCTTACTGTAACATTTTGCGGCTGGGAAGAGATATTAGAAATAATCCACACCAATAACCCGAAATTGGCACTGTTAATAATTTTCTGTCTATAATACTGAACAGATTGTTGAAATACAGTCCCCTGAGATGCGTGTTATATAGTCGAGTCGAGGTTACTTGTCTCGATCCACATCTAAATTAGGTCGGGGTCACCGACGCATAATTCAAATGTCGAATCACTGTCATAAAATGGTACCTCGATGCAAAAGACATCAAACAGTTACAATCCCACAAATTCATCTCCTCAATTGTGATGTGTCCAAACACTCCATAAAAATGAATGTCACGAAATGACAATTTTAAAATACTAAAAACCATACAGCAAAATCGAAAGTGTCCTTCTTCCGATAATATTAAATCAAAAGTGTACATAGCTTTGAATAACACACAATAAAAAAATCCATAAGTAGCAGTGACTACAAATTATATATTTGCTGCATGTTACGGGTGGTGGTTCGAATTATATCATCCAAAGAGGTATTCATTAGTTGGGCCATTCTCTCGGCAACAAACAATACAACATAAGGATCGCTTGGCTGCTGTTGAAAGTAAATAAATGGTGCATCAGACTCCAAAACGAAATATTTCAATGGTTGAGAACAAACAAGTGATTCTACTTGATGTTTCGTGAACAAAAATGGTGTTACGCCAAAAACAATATTAGTAAATACTTCTGTGATCTTCTCAAATATATATGAGCTAGATGTAAAACAATGCCAATGAATTGGATGGTCGGACGGACATAATTTTGTTAACGAATCCAAAAGTTTGAAATGAATAACTGTGTCTCCTCTGCAATGGATTATAATGGGTAGATGCCGAGAGATGGCCAGTTGAAGTTGTTTCTCGAAGAACTCTATTTGTCGAGATAAATTAATATTTGTTGAAGTGTCGGATGTGTCCAACCCACATTCTCCTACAGCAACGGTGTTTTCTGTTTTCAAAAGTTCCTCCAAGGTGTATAAATATTCCTCCAAAAGATCAGATGAAGTTGATTGTACAGTTTTTGGATGAATGCCAAAGGAAAGTCGGTGTCCTGGAAATTTGGAATTTAATACTGTAATTTCTTCTGGTTTCGGCCAAAATCTAGGAAAGCAGTAGTTGTTAACCATGTATTTTAGAGTTGAATTAAATTTATTTCCAGCTCCAAATTGGTCAATCTCTAGACGGTCGGGGTCACCGACACAGTCTAAGAGATGACCAAGATGAACGTGAGAATCAACAAAATATTTGAAGCTGTTGGTGTCAGCGGACTCAGTGACTTCAGGTAACTGATAGACAGCAATATAAACACGATCTTCATACGACAAATAAGAAAGTAACTGTAATACAATTCTCCAATGTACTAATGCATATATTATCATATTTCCAAGATGATCAAAAATAGAAAACGTAGATGGTGTATTATGTAATTTTAAATCCAAAAGTCTGCACAGTGCCAAATCAGAATCGGTAAGCTGCTTAAATCTACAAAGTTGATTAATTTCATGGTTGTTGCTGACGTGAAGAAGCAGTTCATCCAACCTTTTAAAACCGAGCTGTCTACAAATATAATTCAGCACACCAATCACCAAATCCGCTAAAACGGCAGGATCCCAATCTGGTTGTTCCTGTTGATTGTGATCTTCCTCCAGATGATGCTGAAGAGCCTTGCCATTCACATGTTGGGTTGAACACAACCGACAGCAGGTAGCAGAGTACCAAAACCAAGGGAGATGATAAGCTGCATGTCTATACATATGCGTCACAGGTTGATCACAGACAGGACAATTCATTATACGTTTTCTCCTCTTCTTCGATTCCACCACCCGTACTATACGAACATCTCCTCCTGACTCCTGTTTCTCTCCCTCGTCACCTTCCTCCTTCTTGTCTTCTTCCGCACCACCAACACCATCATCCAGTTCTTCTCCATCTTCCTCTCCAACCTCATCCACCACTAACCATTCCACTCCACCCTCATCCAGTTCTTCCTCCTCGTTCTCCTCTCTCTCTCCTTCCCCACCTACTACCTCCACAATTTCTTCCTCTGCAACAATCACCTCTTCCCCGTATCCACATTCTTCTTCCAGTGACATTTTCAATAATTATTTATATGTCTAAAATTAGAGTGTTTTTATAAAAATTAATATATTGATTTGATGGAATTCTTGTATTGTTGCTTCAGATAGCAATTATAAAACAGCATATTATATAATAAAAATTTATATCTATATATATATATCTGTTTCCCTATTTATTCTTATTATATATGATAACTCACAATAAAAATTTTCTACGTGTTTTAAAAGGTTAAAATATTATATTCAATATTGTTCAAATTATAGTTATGAGAATCTAATAATTTTATCTTGGTGAATTCCACTGGGCAAGGTTGACCTGCGCACAGATAGAACTAATAATTAGATAACCTAACTTTCTTACTTTTCACTTATATGTTATTATTTTTTTCTCTCTATCTATTTAAAAATTTTACTATTTATTTTAAAAGGTAAAAAATATCCTCTTTAAAACATTCAATTACTGTACAGTTAGTCGAACATAATTACACAGTATACAGTCTGTCTTGCAAATATATTTATTTATTTCCTATTTTTTATTTTGTCATCTTTTTTTTTTTTCTTTTAATTTATTTCTAAAATATTAATTCCCTTGCCTCTTATAGACAAAAGACATATTTTATACAGTATTTCATTTAAAAATATTTTTAAACAATAGTTCAGTTAACCATTTTTTTTTTTGTTAAGTTTGGCTTTATCTTATGTTTTTTTCTTATTTTCATAGTAAAAATTTATATAGTTAAAATTATAATACATATTTAATCTGAGACGTCATAATCTTGCAAGTATCTGGGCGGTCTGACTTTTCTTTTTCCTGTTTCTTGCCCAGGATCTGCAATGGCATATGCGAAGGTAATGTCTCCTTCATCCGTATTGTCAATATCCTCCAAGTCCATAATAATAGGAGTATCGATTGCATAAGCCAACGTCTCGTTTAAATCTGGCATGTTCCCTAAATCTTTAAGACCTGTGACCAACTGTCGTTCATCATTATCTGTTGTTTTATTCCTTTCCTCTTGAGACTCGAGTAATGGATATTTAGACACGAGGTCGGGGTCACCGACGCTGGTATCCAAATTTCTTAGCAATTCTGTCTCCTTTTGGGTATCAATTTCACCTTCATCACATTCAGTCTCACCAAATAGTTTAGATAAATTGAAGGTTGCAGTTTCCCCCTCAACTATATCCTCTGTCTCTGGCTCGGAGAACAATTTACGGCGAGCATACCTTAACCATAACGGCAAATTTCTATCTTCACATAACTTAAGCTGATCATGATGGATAATGATTTCTTTTTTTCGTCCTTTAATTCTGTACAATACAGACGATTTAACTTCAGTGACTAAATAAGGTCCCTGCCATTTTGGTTTTAACTTTCTACTTTGACCTACCCGGGTGGCTGGGTTTAATCTGTAAACAGCATCACCTACACAATAAGTCTTTTGGTAGCCAGTTAATTCGTAATCTCTTTTCTGTCTCATTTGTGCGCCGTGTATATTGTCTCGGGCTATGTGGTGTACATCTTCCAAGATTTTACCCAATTTTTGTACATATTCATTGGGTTCTTGAGGAACCATATTCATCTGTGACGTTCCTAACATCAAATCAACTGGTTGAATGACCTCTCGCCCCAACATCATCATATTTGGTGAAAACCCAGTACTTTTATTGTATGTGGAACGGATTGCACCTGCTAACAATTGTACATCTTCGTCCCAATCCTTTTGTCGTCCCTTCAAATAACATCTGACTGCACTCATTATCACGGCGTTGTACCTCTCTACTTGACCATTGGAGCAAGGTCTATAGGGTGTAGTACGGGTTTTCGTGATTTCCAATAGTGTGCAAATATCATTGAAAAGTTGACTATCAAAGTTACGACCCTGATCAGTGTGAATATTTAATGGACATCCAAATTTTGAAAAGAAACTGTCTATTGCAGTTTTGGCAACTGTTTCTGCAGTTTGATTGGCTATTGGCAACAGTTCAATCCATTTTGTGTACTGATCAATAATAGAAAGAATGTATTTATTCCCTGTTTTACTGATTGGGAGAGGCCCTAAAATGTCCATATGTACCCTTTCCATGGGACATCCTGCATGAAACTGTCCTAGTTCGCCTTTAGCTTTTCGATTGGACGATTTGTTAGTGTTACATGACTTGCATGTTCTTACATATAGAAGAACGTCTTGTCTCATTCCATACCAGATACATCGCTGTTTTAGACGATTCAAAGTTTTATCTCTCCCTAAATGTCCCGCAGATTTGTTGTCATGACAGAACTTTAATGCTTCCGATCGTAATTTTGCTGGTATTAATAGCAACGTCCTGGATCCTTCTGGGTCTAGCCATATGTATGTTAAGCATGATTGTATGAGCTTCAGTTGTTCTTTACAACTCCACCAATGTTTTACGGCCTTACTGGACAATTGTAATTCATATGTTGATGGTTCTCTCTTTTCCTCAATCCATTTAATGAGCTTACTTAAATCAGGATCATCTTCTTGAAATTTCCTCATTTCCTCAGCTTCAATTCCTTTCATCCAGTTGATTGGTAAATTTTCTGTATCGGGTTGTGTCACAGCTCTTACCGCCAAAGGAATAACATCATCTACCTCTTCTTCAAAACGTTCCCAATTGTCATGAGCCCTTTTACAGTATGCACAACCGCCACAGGGAAGTGTTTTAATGTCTACTCCTGCTTGATAACAATCACAAGGTTCCAATTCGTCAGGTATTCTACTTAAACTATCTGCATTGATGTGTTTTTTACCAGATCGATGCTGAATCTCCATGTCATACTGTGACAATTCTTCCATCCATCTGGCTAATTGCCCTCCTATGTTTTTAAATCTTAGTAGCCAAACTAAGCTGTGATGATCTGTTCGGACCATGAATCTTCGACCTAGAAGGTAATTTCTGAATTGTCTAGTAAATGTTATCAATGCTAATAGTTCTTTCCTGGTAGTACAATATCGGCGTTGAGCTGGCGTCAATACTTTACTGGCAAACGCCACTACATATTCTTTTCCATCGTGTACTTGGAGTAGTTCTGCCGCTACTGCTTTGTCTGACGCATCTGTATCCAATATAAAGAGTTCATCCGGGTATGGATATGCTAATGTGGCTGAATTGATAATAAATTCTTTAATTGTGTCAAACGCTGTTTGTTGTTCTGTTGTCCAATGAAATTTTGCTGATTTTTTGGTTAATTTGTGTAGTGGGCATGCTATACCTGCCAAATTTGGAATGTGATCCCGGTGATAATTGGCAAAGCCTAAAAATGATTGTAATTCCTTTTTGGTAGTTGGAGTTGGCCAATTTTTGACAGTTTCGATATTCTTTGGATTGATTGAAATCCCATTTTCAGATATTAATTTACCAAGGTAAAGAACTTCTTTTTGAAATAACGAACATTTTTGAGGTTTCAGTTTTAAGTTGTTTTCCTGAAATCTTTGTAATACTGCCCCTAAATTGTTCAAATGGTCTTCGAAATTTTTCCCTAGTACGATAATGTCATCTAAATAGGCTAAACATTGTGACCACGTTAAACCAGACAATATTAACTGCATTACTCTCTGGAAAAAGGCCGGACTGTTACATAGACCAAAACTGAGTCGTACATGTTCAAATAAACCATACCTGGTAATAAATGCCGTCTTGTGTCGGTCATCTTTGTGAATTTGGAATTGATAATAGCCCGACGACATGTCCAGACAGGACATAAACTTGGTCCCTCGCAGTTCGTCTATGCAGGATTCTATGTTTGGTAAAGGGAACGCATCTTTGCGGGTCACTCGGTTAATTCCACGAAAATCGATGCAATAGCGTATCTTTCCATCTTTCTTGCGACAAATTACAGGTGCTGCTGCCCATTCAGATGAAGACGGTTGTATGATTCCCTTTTTTAGTAAGTCCTTCAAATGTTCCTCTTCTTCTTTTTCAAAACCTAACGGTGTTCGTCTTAATCCCTCTTTGACAGGTGCTGCTGTACCCGTATCTATGCGATGTTCTATTTTAGTAAAGTGTCCTATGTCCATATCGTTGACGGAGAACGTACTTTGGTATTTAATCAATAACTTTCTAAGTTCTTCCACTTGTTGGTCCGTCAAATTGACTTTGGATCTTTCCAATAAATCTTGTAGGTGAGCCGGAACTGTTTCTAAACTTTCATTTCCAGTTTTAACTTGACGTATCTGCTTACTAGTTTCTGAATCATCTAGTTTAAATACTTCATCTACTGATGTACCTATGCCTATAATTGTATCTTTTTTCAAATAAACATAATTGTCTGTTAGATTTTTTATGTTTATTGGTATTCGTTCACCGCTTTCTACTATGGAGTGAGCCATTATCAATCCTTTCAACTTTTGGGTTGGCTGTATATAAAGATCTTCACTTGGGCCATCATTCATTTTACCAGACTATTGTATCGTTGATTGTGGTGGTACTACCATTTTTCTTGGGAGCTGTACTAAACGTATTTTAGTTATTTGATCTCCAATCTTCAAATTGGAAGCTATTAATCTTTCGGTACCTATCTGAACTGTATATTGTGATAGATCGATGATGGCTTTAAGGTGGTAAAGTAAATCTAAGCCAATAATCATGCTGTCCGTTATGTTCGCAACTATGAGATGCCATTTTGTTTCTGTTTGTCCAATGGTGACTTTTGTCATTCCACCATGTCGAGCCTGTATAATACTGTCATGGGCTCCCTTCAGAGAAACTGGTTTTCCTTTGGAGGGGTCTATATTTAGCTTACTTGCCAATTCTTCGTTGATAACCGTTATTTGAGCTCCTGTGTCCAAAATGGCTTCCACTTTCGTATCTTTAATTTTCACTGGTAATACCAAGTTGATTGCCTCAGGATTATTTGAGATAATTTCTTTTATGGTTTTATCATTCGACAGCTCACGATCACCAATATTGACCTTCGTTAAATTGCAACTATCTTGTTCCTCTGAAATTTTTATCAAACTTTGATTAGTTGTGTCCAATTTTGCTTTGCAATCTGTCAAGACTCGGTCGGGGTCACCGACACAGAATCTAACAGATTTTGTTGCCTGATCCCTTTCCTTGTTGATACCAATAGAAGAATAAGCATCCGTTGTATGACTTTTTGAATCAAGGTCGGGGTCACCGACGCTTAACTCAACAGGTTTTGAAGCCTCGTTGTTTAGTTTGATGGTTGGTGGTCGGCCGGTGTCTCTTGAATGGGTCTGGGATTGGCCTACCTCCCGGACCCTTGATTGTTTAAAGCATTTGTAGCTGAAGGTGATTTAAGTGGAGATAATGCTTTTTTCTTTGGACAATCCCTGCTATAGTGACCAGTTTCATAACAGGAGTAGCATGTTACTGTTCTTCTTGATGGGCTACTAGCTGGAGATGGTGATCTTGATCTACCTCTTGCTTCACGGTTATTTGATAATAATTTTACGATCTTATCAATATTGTCTTTCATATGGCTAACATCTTTTTCAGTTCGATCCATTCGTTCTTCTAATTTGTTACGCCATGAATCTTTGAATGGTTTATTTGGTCCTTTATTCAATGTTCTTACTGTCAATTCTGGCTCGCTGTCTGAATCTATCTCATCTTGAAATTGTACTTTCCTAATTTCTGGTGGTTTTTTCTGACCTAGTAAAAATTTTCGATTGTGGATAGCACTTTTTACGAATGGTAGTGCCTGGTCAATTCTGGATGGATTTTTGTCCATTGCCATTAATGCAGCTGGTTTATCATTACAACCTCTCAAAAATGCTTCTGTTGCCATCATTTCAACCATATCTTCTGAAGCTTCAACAAAGCCATCGGTAGCCATTTCTTGTACACGTTCAGCAAATTCCTCTATGGTTTCCTCCATTGTTTGCTTGACGTCTTGTAATTGTCGACGTATCGAATTAGGCAATTCTTTATTTCCAAAGCGTCTACTTAATTGTTCCATCATCTGTGTGAAGTTGTTCTGAACTGAGGATTGTCTTGTGCTAAAAAATTTTAACGCTTTCCCTCTTAGACACAGCAATAAATTGTCAATTTTCTGTTGGTCGTCCCACTTGAATCTTGTAGCCGTATGTGTAAACTGCAGCTGATACGCTTTCCAATCGCTGGTTCCATCGTATGTAGACAATTTTGGAAACTGAGGATGATTATAAGAAGGACGTGTTGGCTCTCGTTGAGGTGTTATCTTTTTATTTTCAGTTGACTCGGACGAGTTAATAGTTTCCACAGTCGTACTAACAGTTGGTTTTGTTTCTGTGCTTTTATTGATTTCCACCTTCTTTTCTTTGTTTGTTTCTATTTCACTGTACGCCTTTCCAGAATATATGTTTTTTGGTGCCAGTTCATCAACAGCATTTTTAGTTTTCCAATGTCGGACTTCTTCCTCTAATGTTTTTATCCTCATTTCCTGCTCACGGGTCTCTTTTTCTCGGAGTTGCACCAGTTCTTCAGCTTTAAATTTGTCAAGGGAATTGTCTCTAAGTTTTTTCATTAGTCCATTAACTTTAAATTCAAGATCTTTAATTTGACGAATCTGTTCAATGTTCTGTTCACTTGTTCTATTTATATGGTCATTTTGCTCTTGTAGTTTCTTCTCCATTATCTGACATGCATCTTTCAATTCGGAATTTGATTGTTTTAATCCTTCAGTTTCTTCTTGATATATTCGTTTCTGTAATTCCATTTTATTCTGGATTTCCATTTGCTCTTCTGTAATGGAATATTCTTTACCTTCATACTCCCTAACCATGGTAACATATTTCTCTAGTTCTTGTTTTTTCCTCTTGTTCTCTATTCCCATCAGCTCATTTTGTTTGGTTAACGCATTTATTTCCGCTGTCATATCATCAAAGGTATTTTTATAATCGTTTGTCAGTTTTTGTAACTCCATCTTTTGTCTTAACTCAGCTTGACTTAAAATTATATTTTCTGTTTTGTATTTCTCAACTAGTTTTTTCAAATGTTCTAAATCTGACTCTTCTTTTTCTCCAGATGGTAATTCAAATGTTATTTTATTTGCCGCTACTAACGGATCCCACATATGGGCAGGAATATTTGGAATGTTTTTTAATTTTTCTAAATCTAGAGGTCCTTCTTTTTCTCGTGTTTCGACAATCGCTGTTGCCCTTGCAGATCCTATGTCCCTAAGACCTTTCATAAGTTCTTCCTTTGTAGCTGTGTTGATATTAATTGCAGACATATTGATTGTTTATTATAGTCAATGTAAATATTTATCCACAAAAGTAAATTAATCCAAAAATTGAATATTGAATTTAAATTAATTGACTATTATTTATTTCCTAAATTTCATTTATCTATCCAAATGTTTTTAATTTATTTATCTAAATTATTATTATTTTTATTTTATTATTATTATTTTTTTTTATTTTCTATCTGGGCAAGGATCACCTGCTCACAAACAGAAAACCTAGACTTCTGCTATTTGGATTAAATTTTTTTTTTATATTTTCCACTTGGGCAAGGGTTACCTGCGCGCAAATGAAAAATCTATAGTACTGCTATTTAAATTTTCATTTCCTTTCATTCTTCTTTTTTTTTTCTGGAAGTTTATTTGTTCTCTAGGAAATGATTATTTAAGCCATAATCATTGCCGTAATCGTTATGGTTGTCCGTAACGATCAGAACATGTTTAAAAATTTTATTTTTATTTAAATGTTTACTTTGAAATTTATTTGCTATTTACGCGAACCACACAAGTAAATTTATGTCTGTTTTGTATGTATAGACCAAAAGAAATCAAGAAAGAATGGTGTATTTTCCTTGTTTTGTATGTGTGTATGTTGTTTTTGTGCAGTGTTAGGCAAGGATTACCTGCGCTGAACAATGCACTAGCCTATCAGCCCTTAACCTTGAATTTCTACAAAAATACCCTGGGTGAAAACACCAAACAAAATAATTTTGACATAATTTTGACTATAAAGTAAATAAATTGAGCCAAATGTTGTCAAATGATTTTTTTTTTCTATGTTTATACTAGTCTTTCACCCAAGTTTATATGGTGTATTGCATTTTATCTAACATTGGGGAGTGGGCTATCTTTATCGTATGTTCGCTTGTGTAGTTAAACAAAAATCAGCGAATAAATAACAACACACCTAAAAAGCTAATAAATAAATGTACAATAACTCATGTTTATTGCAAACACATAATGTTCCTGTCTCAAATTCTCGCTGAAACAACTGAGTATTTACTCAGCTCAAGTAAATTTTTTATATAAACTTGTCAACAAATAACTTGTATTTGTCAACAAAATGTAAATATACTGCAATTTGATGAAATGAAAAATGTTTATATAAATTTGTCAACAAATAACTTGTATTTGTCAACAAAATGTAAATATACTGCAATTTGATGAAATGAAAAATGTCTGACTGACGCTTATTTTCCCGCCAAACAACCACACGAGAAAACAAAAATTTTTGTATCAAAATGTGAAATTGTTCACTTCTGACACCAAATGTCAGAATTTGGCCGTCAGGCGTATTATAATATTGACATAAGGGAAGCTAATGATATACCTGCTTACCTATAACTGACGACGGACGACTTAACGACGACAGCACCAGTCAGGAACTTCGATGTTGAGTCTTCAGGATCAGAAACAGGAATGTTGAAAACGGGTTATCCGTGCCGTGTGCAGAATCTTGGTCCGAGGAGTTCCGATGCACGAAGCAGCGTGGATGGATGCATAACGAGAAATCCGATTGAATGTTGGCTGTTCCGGCTATTCCAAGGATCTCCCTCTAGAAGTTAATTCTCTCCAACAATGTTTATCGTATATCAATAAATGACTTAATAAATAACCCAACCACTGGACTAAATGTTCCTGGCTTCGGAAAGCCAGGAACATTGTGGCGAGGTTTATCAAAGTTGTGAGCACTCAACCATCCACCCCTTTGTTGTCTCTGTTATTAAAAAATTGTAAAAAATAAAATTCAGTTTCGAATCACTGCTAGTTCTGCAGAGCCAGATCCATCAATAGGTACACCTGTTGTTGTATGCAAATTCATTTTTTTTTACTTTAAGCATAATTGTTGAATGTAATGTATTACAGTGGGCATTCCCGATATTAAATATTGGCATGTTTGTTGTACTTCCATGTTAACTTACGTGTATTCTGGTATCTTTTTGAATTTATGGAAGTAAATATACTTTGGCTATTTGTCGGAGTCAATTTCATATATTTGTTTGGAACAGTAAAGATTGTAAATTATTTCTGACAAAAATGTGTAAAAGGTGTTATTTTGTAATGTTGTCTGAAACTTTCTGATACCTTATTTACAGAGTGTTGAACATTTGTATGCTTTTTTGTATCCTAATGTCGTCATTTTTTATTAAATTTCTTGGTTCATTCTTATCTTGAACGGCTATCTTGAAGTCTAATTTTTTATAATTCATATTTGGTAGCAACCGAAAACAATTGTAAAGTTTCACAGACATACTAGAGTATATAGATGACGCGAAAGAACAACGAAGTGCCAGACAAACGGGAATAAATCGGAAGATGGCAATCTCAAGAACAGGAACAAGTAACATAACGCATACTGTACATATAAAACAAAAAGCAACACTAAAAATATAAACAATGCTGATCACACCAAAAACAGGGGTGATCTCAGGTGGTCCTGAAGGTTACAAGCAGTTCGTGTCTTTGTAATGACATCAATTGCATTGTCCATTTCCAATATGGTATTAGCCATTTCTGGGTAAAGGGGAAAACTGAAAAGGCTAATAACCTAAAGGCGGAGAAAATGAACAGTTTTTTTGAGAATATTCCGCATCTGCGTAGAAAAAGAAACATCAACGACCGACAAGATTGTGAAGTGGTGTCATTTATAAGATATCTGATGTGTTAATTTCAACCGTAGAGCAATTATTCTTATTTTAGCAGTGTCTGTATTGATGACTTATCTCTGTCTAAAAAATCACTGTATTGAAAACTTCATTAAATTATTTCACGTTCTTTATTTATCTGGGGATGGTACAAATTGTATCCCTTTAGACGTTGCACTTTTGATCTCTCAAATGGGTATTATACACTGGATTTATATCGCTTTAGAAGCAGGCATATATCAATGTCTAGATCTTTGGATTTGCTAACTGCTCTAATAAACTATACTCTGTGTCAGGGTTTTGTGGATTGTGATTTTCGAGCTTTATAACCTGATCTGTGCGTTCTGCCTTTGTATTCATTTTTAATCAAAAGAAAAAATTATCCCATAGTTAACAGTTTATGTTTTAAACTATGAAATAACGTTTTGTGTACTATTATCTGCCCCTGAATTTCTCTACGGAGGTTAAACATTGCAGGTCGGCCATCTTCGTTTCGGGTGGGAACGCTTAAGTTTGATCTAGATAAGGTTATTTTTAAAAATGCGCACAATTTCTTTTTTCTGACCTTCTCTTGCTATTCATATAAGAAGAACCACTCTGAAATTTCCATTAAGGTGCCCCTCAAACGATTTTTGCAAGATAGCTTATTGTAGTTAAACTACTTAGTTATTACGCAGCGTTGACAATGTGTACTCCCAGTCTCGTGCTAGCGCGTGCAAATAGCCACTTTTGGCAAACAAAATGGTTGACTTTACAATGTAAAATTCCCGTAGAGAATTCATAAGCATACGGCAGACAGTTTTTCTTTCATTACGTTTTTACCCGTTCCAACAAAATCTTACATTGATTACTGGTGATCTGTGAGAGTTATTGGCTATAAATCTTGATGGGTATTAAAAGAATTTTAAGATACCAAAGGGTCAGACAGAATTAGTTAACTCGGAAGACAGACAAGACCATGCAACATAAGTATTTCTTTTTTTGCAAAACAAGGTCTCGTGAAGGGTACTCACCAGCCAAGTTGTCGGACTTGTCTGACATTAAATTTATCAAATAATGTTTGACACAAATTAAAAGTATTTCTTTAACTTCTAAACCACTGTAAAAACGGAGAGGCATCGAGTAGTTGTCCTACTGTTGGATTTCCTAAATGAAATTTTTCAATGCTGAATTTAGATTTGTTAAGTTTTGAGTACATCATGTTTGGATCTCGAGCTTACATACAGAGTTTCTTTGTTGAAAATCAAAACAAAACGGCAAAAGAGATATGCAATTATTCTTTGAATAGCAATACAATTAGAGAGAAAAAAAATTAAAATACTTAAACCTTGCATTAACAAAGCTTAAATAAAACTTCTTGAAACAATTTCGAACAAAAGCCAATTATTGAATATAAAAACATAAATATTAATGTGAAATTGCAATTTTTAATCTTATAAATACAAGATGTCTAAAGGACCCCGACGACTGAAGATCTATTAACAAGCATATAATTGCAAAGCCAACCCTTACGGAATTTGTACTCTGCTGAACCCTAAATATGCGTAGTGTCTGAGAAAAAATAAGGATGTGTGAATGTTTGTTATGTTGTTACCAACATAATCTTGAAAGCGATAAAGATAGCTGTTGATGACAGAATTATGACACAATACCCAATTTCGATTTTTTTTCTTCTTTGGAAACAATATTGAAACTACTAAGACGTTTATCTTAACAATGAACTACATTAACCGACGTAAAATATAGACCGAAAATGTACGTAAGAGTACCTCAGGTTCTGAAGAAGTAGCAGACATACGAATGTATGAAAATTTAGAAAAAAAATTTTCACGAAGTTAAGCAACAGAGCGAAATGTCCACTACAAAATACAGAGATTTATACAGAAATTGACAAAAATTAGTATAACAAACAATTGCCGTAGAAAAAAGACCAATATCTCAAAAGAAGAAGCTCTCATCCACAGAATATTTTAAATGTTTTTATTAAAGGCGATATTATACGCCACATAAGGAACACAAGCAATTAAATCGAATAACACAAGTTAATAGGAGTTTAGGATGGTTGCTTCTCAATTTCAGCTATTTTGTCGGATTTTCAAACTCCTCTGGATTTATCCATTTCATAGCATTAAATGTTTGCCAACTGACCCCAACTTTTTTTCGTAATTTCATCAAACACATTGTAAAATTCGTTTTTAAAGAAGTCCTTTTTATTAGTTCATGGGTTTTAATAGATAAAACTTACTTAGACATAACCTATGGAAAATAATGAGAAACCATTTTCCCGCCAAGTATTTAAATGCTCATATCTCAAAAGTGAGCACACTGCCCATTCATTTTTCTTCCTTTTTGTTCAAATATGAATGGTCTTAAAATCAATCATTAGCCTTAGAAAACCTATTACTATTTTATCAAAAGAGCAAACATCCTTAAAAAGCGGCTACAATCTGGTAGAAATTAACGGAATCATTAGAAAAAATGAAAAATGGAAAGAAATAAATTGAATTAAGATTCAAACCAATTGTAAGTATTTGTAACAAAGAAGAACCTAACAATGAACAATTAAGACAAGAATTGCTCAACCTTTGGTGCGCATTATCAATACGTTTTTAATGTAGAACCAGTGATTGCCTATAGTTGGTACAAACTTGTACGATCAAATAGTTTGAAAATACTGGGAGAATCAATTGGCACCCATAATTTAAAGATCAACGATACGCATATATTTTTTTAAAAAGAGGGCGGCCAAAGATTGTATATTAGAGACAAAAATCTACAAAAAATGCTAAAAAAATTAGAAAATACAGAGAAATTAATTATAAACACCGTCATCAACCAGTGGATATGATAGTGCAGTAAAACCGGTCAATGGTACAATATAAAGCATAAAAACGCAGAATTTTGTCGCTCTTGAAATAAGCGTTGAAATTTCAAAAGATATATATATCGAAAATTATACAGATTATAAACAAATATGTTCAAATAGGTATGATTATTTTGTAAGCAAACGATTACATAAAAAATTATTAAATTGAAGGACATTAAAATTCTTAACATTTTTAATAATAACGACAAACCTACATGGCCTTGATTAAAAAAACTTCGTTAACATTAGGGTATTTTATTGCTTAATGCAAAAAAAATGAGTTCGTGAGAGTCATTGTGAGAGC
>JAULBM010146870.1:0-18226 GCA_032357055.1 Geukensia granosissima | reverse complement strand
TTGAGACCAGCGGTTTTCCCAATGCCTTTCAGAGTTTTGACGTTTTCAACAATCGATCCCATTTTTGATGACGTCATGTCTGTATTGTATATATCAATTTTTTCAACCACCTTACATTCGACCTTCCCGATGAGGTTTCCCCCATTGGAAAATTTGTAAATTTCTGCCAGATTTTAAGGCTTTTAGTGGCGGGTGTACTTCGATCATGTCCCCGGCAGCCTCCCTGTCTTTCCTGATTTTCTCTTGCACTTTTTCCAGCAGTCGATCTTTCGACAGCCTACTTATTCCCTTCAACCCATGTTGTTTGGCCTGGGGCAGGATCTCTTTTCTTGTCTGGGGTTTTGGAAAGCGAGCAAATTTGTGATCAGTCTTTTTTTCGATCAACTCGACCAGCTGGGCTTTCCTCAGCCTAGAGTACATTTGAGACCAGCGGTTTTCCCAATGCCTTTCAGAGTTTTGACGTTTTCAACAATCGATCCCATTTTTGATGACGTCATATCTGTATTGTATATATCAATTTTTTCAACCACCTTTCATACGACCTTCCCAATGAGGTTTCCCCATTGGAAAAGTTGTAGATTTCTGCCACATTTTAGCACCTCACCTCGAAATCGAAGTAGTAGTACCCACTCTTCCCCTTTTGAGACATCAAAAGAAAAACTGCTCAAACAGGCATATTTCACTCCTCAATTGAAGTCATCATCCAGAACATTCACGGTCGACAACCCAATATTGTCGGTCGATACGGAATGTCCATTTCAAGGATGAACTGATCTTTTTGCGGGATTTTTCATAAATGTACAAAACATGCTGTTATCTCTCTCTGTCTGGAACATGTTTTCTCCTGAATTATTTCATTTCCCCAATACCATAAAATGACAAATAAAAAAAATAGACAACGCGACGGTTGTCTTTAAAGAGGCAGGAACTGCTTACACTTTTGGACCACCTGATTTCACCCTGTTTTTGTTAGGGTCCTTATTGTGAATAGTCGTATGTCTTGTTTTAAGTATATATAATCATGTTTGTCTTTATGTTCATGTTCTCGAAATTGCCGTCTCTGTGGACTTGTACCATTTTGTTTGACCCTCCAGTTTTGTTATGCTTTCTCCTCAAACAGAATTGATTATTAGTATAAAACCCATCGTAAAACTTAGATCCAATTAATACCAAGAAGACCACAGATTACAGCAATTACCAGCTTACAATCAATTAACGCACTGAAAAAGTAAACAAAAAGACAAACAAATATAAAAAAACATGCGCATTAGAATTCGTCCAGGTAAAAATGGTGGTGTTACTTACTAAAAACTTTGTGTTACCTGAAAAACTATTTTTTTTTTCCGGAATTTACGTTTATCAATATATAATGTTTTAATTTTTATTTTTGTTACTTTTGATATAAGTGAAACTCATCCGATTTCAAAAAAGTATTTACCTTGTTCTACAAATGATCCATAAATAAGCCACAGGGAGCTTGACACCATTTCCTTGTTAGACATGGTGTTTACTTCCCCTTCTTCATAGGAAAAGGGACTATATTTATTGACAACAAACAACATAGTCCCTGTTACGACCACAGCAACACCTATAAGTATCCAGACCGTTAAGGTCAAAGGTTTGAATGTTTTGTATTCCTTATTGGCTTCATCAGTTGGTCTCAGTGTGAGTATACCAACACTTTCTTCCATATATGGTGTGGTAAAATCTATGACTGACTCTCGCATTGACGTTATTGTAAATGGTCCTGCCGCAAAATCGGCCTCCTGTAAAAACATTGTGTGTACATGTATATATGAAAGGTCGTGAGTAGAATATCTAATGCAAGGATCCGAAATTCGTATTCCATAAAGACAAACATTAAACAAAAATCAATAAACTTCGTTACAAAGCAAGGCCTCAACTTAATAATTTTTCATTATGTTCAATTTTGGAATCTGATTCTCTTCACGAGGTCCTAAAACATTAGATTTTCGTATTGCGATTCCTGTATTTTTACTGGTTGACTTATAAAATAGAGAAACTAGAGAAACAAGTGTTAATAGTTTAAAATGCTTAGTGTAATACTAATACAAAGTGATAGATACAAAATTCCTGTATTTTTAAGCTAGAATAGAAGCAGAAGTAATGCCACAGATCATTACAGAATTTTCTCTTCATATATGATGATCGTTAACAAATAAAAACATCTTAACAACGAAGATATGTAACCATAAATGAACGAAATATCTGAAATATTTTTATAGCTTGTTGCCTATGTGTAAAACACCAAAAATTGTTCCATTTCAATTATTTTATACATATACAAACCTTGCGCATGACCATTCCCACCATTCCATTCCAAGTCCCGTCATCATTCAAACTACCATATGCATTATCGGCTGGTGTTACAATCTGGTAACTATAACACAGTATTATTTTATAGTTCCTTTCAGTATATTTCAAGAACTGATACTTGTACGATATATGATGTCAATGAAAACCTTAAAATCTAGATATCTTCACACAGCCATCACAATTTAGTTCTTAATCAAGCAGAACAATATACACTTTAAATTGTACAAAGGTAAATGTTAGTTGAATATATACATATGCCAAACCTTTGAAAAAATAACATAATGGTATTAAACTACAGAAGTTATTACGGCAATTATACAGGGTTATTGCTTGAATATCGGTGAATATTCTAGGAAGGATAATGTTCATCAATATTTGTTCAATAACCCTTTTATTGTATAGAAAAAACGTTTAAATGCTACAAACACAAACGGCGCCACTTATTCAGAGCAATATTGCACGCTCACTAATGGATACGTTCTACATGGAATTTAACTTTGATATCGATAGCGTCATATAAACACCTTGTTGATAGTACTTCAGCAGTAATATCTAACAAACATGTTATAAAGAAAGGGAAATAAAATTATTGATTTTGCAGAGAAATGAGAGATATTCTTTATCTTGCTAAAATTTGTATTCTCATTTACTTCTTTGACCACTTTTTCACATTTCAGAGGCGGATCCAGACTATAAGAAAAGAGGTCTCACTTTCCAACACATACTCGTACGTTAGTGGATCTGACTTTTGGTAAGGGGGACCTGCCAATACATACTCGCCTGCAAAACAGGTGCTACAAGTTATTCTTCAATTTTCAAAAGAGGCAAATGTAGCCTTGGCCACTCCTGGATACGCACCTGAATAGGGACCTCTTTTGTTGTTTATGACAAACATATTCTGACACTACAAAAAGATTCCTCTTTTTGTATTTCCATGGGTATTGGGTAATTTGAATTAAGAAAACTCTGCTTCTCGCCTCCCTTTTAAAAATAAACACACAGTTTAGAAAGTAGGGTCAAAATATATTCGGTTTTTCATGAAAACTAACTCAGAAGTGGAGGGAATTGTTGTATCTAGAGGTTTCATCAAGGCCTTCACTAAGAGTGGAATCCAATTTCGCTGAGATATAGATCACATAAAACAGATAAACTGTATACGTTAAATTAAATAAATCTTGCCTAAATGTTTTACATATAAATACAAAAACAGCGTGAAAGACAATGACCTTGACTCTTGACTTGGTATGATTTATGTGGTGTGGTTTAACATGTTTTGCTGGACCCAAACTCTTCCCCACATCGAGGCAAAAAGCAAAATAAAATTAAACAAAAGCTGTGAATAGTACCAATTCCTATTAGAGAATACTTTGTAATAAGAGTCTTAATTGAATAAAGACATTTCTTTAATGAATGCATGCAGTGTCTCGATGATAAAATATCAAGTTTCTCAACAGGATATTAGCTGTTAGTCAAACGCTGCTCTTATCAGCCGAAAAACGCTTAACGGGTTTCATGTACTTTAAGTATAAAATTTAAGTTGACGTCGGAAGAATGTGTTTTTTTCCAGTAAGTATTCAAATTTAACAAATCATATATAGAGAGAGAATCATTTGACAGTAGAATATGGTATATTACGCCTGTAGACGTCATTGTCATAAACGATGTTAAAAGTTAAGTATGATCATTTATCGGTGTCTTAGTTCTGTTACAAAATTTTCTTGTGACGTAGAGTAGGAAACATCTCCTAAAATCAGCTTTTTACGGGAAATATCACAAACAAACTAAAACATTGGGACAAAGTATAAAGAAATAATGACCAATATTAATCGAAAAATTTAAATTAACGACATGAATAGTGTTTGCAGTTGCAAGGAAATGAGTTCAAATAATAGAAAAGGCAAAAACCATCCATACTGATAGACACAAAAAGATTGTGCGATGCTATAATTGTTCGTATTTTTTCAACGCCAAAGAATGCAATGTCAAAACTAGTTTAACACATACTTGAATTTATATTTAAGTGCCAGCTGATCCAATATATCAATACAAAGTCCATTGTATGTTGTAACATTGTTTTCATCTGTTTTTAAATGTAAAAAGGGATCTCCAGAAATCTAAAAAATAAAACATTTCTGTATAAGAACAAAAATCTTTAAATACTATCTGAGTTGGATTTTTCTTTTTATACACAAGGAATATTTATAACTGATTAAATTAATGCTAAACTGATAAATTACGAAAGAAAATTGTAACAAATCTGACTGTGAAAAATTATTTTTTCTAAAGAAGAAGTTTTTTAATCATTAAATATGTTTAGACTTTGTCTTCTTCTGTAGTTTGCCATATATTCACACATTTTTCTCTCCCTTTCAATATTTTTAATTTTTATACCAAAATATCTGGTCTACACAGGAAATTTTGTTTATGTTTATTCCCTACACAAGCAAAATTTATTCATTTAATAACATAAGAAATCAACAAGGATTTCATGCAAAAAAATTCTCGTTTATTTTAATTTAATTGAAACGTGAAGAGAGAAATTTACGATTACTCTTCTGGTGAAATTTACTATTACTCTTCTGAAGTTAATTGAAATCTCCGTTAACTAAGCTGTACGTTAAACATATGTAAGCAAACATGGCGGTCAATGAATGACTGTAAATTTACCGGTAAGGCAGCCACTTTTAATGTTGCATTTCCGAAATCGAGAAAATCATTCCCAAACAGCTTGGTGGTATCTAAGGACATTCCTATATCTTTCGACCACTTGCCCATGTATTTCAGTGATTCTGTCGTTGTTGTCTCAGTACTACATATATCATAATCTATGTTATCTGTTCTGTTCATCTGAATTATCTACAAGATGTATGCTGTTAAAATAGTCATGGCAATTGCAATCGGATTGTAGACATAGAGGCTCTATATGTATAATTATAAAAATGAAAAATTTTAATATTTTATCAAAAGAATCTATAAGTTTTAGGAAGTCAACAAAATTGCTATTTAAGACCTTTTGAAAGGATGCATCGATAAATTTGCAATCAACAACCATTGATTTTATATTAGCAAATAAATCATAACACCACAATGATAAAACATAAACTATACACCAAGTTCCTTAGTAGCTTCCTATTATAAGATTAAGCCTATGAATATTTTATCGATTTGAAATATATATACATACATATAATTGTTCGATTAATAGCATGGCCTTACCACTTGTTTCGAACATGTATAGTTATTCTAGATTTAGGAGATTTCCAGATGCAAAGCAAGCAAGACAAGTAAAACAAAAATTACATAGCTGCATTGACCATTTTTCAATTCGGTAATTATCTTTTCAGGGTAAAAGCTTGAAAGAATACATCCTGCAGGCAGAGAATAGCAACAGCCTGTTATAATGTTACTTCGCAACCTGACAGGGAAAAGAACCGTCTTCCTCTGTGAAACTGACTTTCTATATTTGACTGTCGTCGATCGTAAAATATCTGGCGTGATGACTTCAATCGAGAAGCAAAATATCCCTGTATGTCAACGATTTATTTTTGTCTAGAAAATCACTGAATTGGAAACCTGTTTTTCGACACACGTTGTTGAAAAAAGCTGGAAGGATAATCGTGGGGTGCAAAGATATAATGATTTAAGGTCTGTGTTTCTATAACATTTGAACATTTCTAAGCAGCTTGTCCAATTTATCCTTTCTTTTTTTTTAATCTACAAATATAAATATAGTACCTTATGGTGTTAAACATGTATTCAGATTTTCACAGTTTCGGCCAAACAAGATTCCAAGGGTAAATTCATTTGATGAAATTAAAACAAAAACTAACACACTTAGACCTCATATTTCTGGAATTTGTAACCAGAGAGAGAGAACGCACAAATGGACATTCATAAAAAAGTGAATTAAAATTTCTTTTGCCTCAAAACAATAACTACACAGTTCTGTTTCTGATAATCCATGTTTTAATAGTAGACTATTTGTATATGTATACGCCATATGCTTGTGCAACTGAAACGTTACTGTCCCCTGTTGTTTAATTCCAGATGAAGATCTAGGTATGAGGCCGGCGTATGTCTGTTTTGTTTTAAATTTTAAATTACAAGCTGATTTGGGTAGATGAGATTAAGATTATTACGAATCGGGAATTGTTAATAAAAATATCATCTATAAAACGGAAGCTGACGTTTAATTTTGGGCTAGCTCTCTTTATTTTTTTCTGTTTTCTGTGATAACTCTTGACAAAAGTTTGCCTCAAGTGACCAAACAAATAGATCGATGAGAAGAGAAGCACAATTAGTGCCTATTCGAATACAGGTCGTCTGCTGGGAAACTCGTACACCAAACTGAATGGATATTTTGTCAATAAGAAATGTAATATTTTGTTAAGAGGGTGGAACGGGTATCGGGAGACAGGGAGGAAGGGGCGGGAGAAAGGAGAAAGGTGCGGGAGAAAGGAGAAAGGGGCGGGAGAAAGGAGAGAGGGGGCGGGACATAGGCGGGCCCTGTAAATATTACTGTATCCAAAAATACAGTTTCAATTTTTTAAATGTCATTAGTTTTTTTTCGGGTGGGGGGGGTTGAGATTTCTATGTGGGCCAGACAATGTTTTATGTATACAAGAACATTTCTTTGGAAAATTATGGCCAGACAGCGGGCCTGAATATTTATCTCTCCAGTTGCTGACCAGACTATTTAAATAAAAACCCAGTTTCCTCCAGAAATGGTCCCTGCCTTATGAACTAAATTACATTTCAGTTCGTTTTAATAATATATTTTGCCATCTGGTAGTCATATCTCCATATGAAGTGCATGCAATTTTCTACATTTTTTTCACAGAAAACCCCAAATTCCACAAAATACACAGACAACCTTTTAGAACTTTACTACTTTTAACAACCATAAATTCTATTTGATTTAAATACATGAATCCAACTTTTCATTTCCTTTTACGTGTTTTATGCCTGTGTCAGTAAACACTAGAATGAAACTAAGAGACCCAGTTATTTGAAACTTACTTTAATGCACCATACATACACATAAATATGTTAAACGTCTATTACATATCTTATTCCAGTGAACGAAGTAATGGCAAAATGGAAAATAGGCAAAGCATATACAAAACTTGTCCTTGAATGTCTTTATATTTGTGAGATTTGTGAGATCCGGAGATATTGCTGCACAAACAACTATATCTGGAGTAAACAGTTCACCAGCCAATTAACAATCAAATTAACTACCTCGTGACTTCTAACCAAACTCTATATCGATGGCGGGAAATGTTTTAGTAGTTGCACTCAATTTTGAACGAACCAATTACGTTTGCCCTCGATAGTTTGTCCAACTTGTTTAAATCAACACATGTGCGTAAGTATAAAATTTATCAAAATAGAAATCCACAACGTAGTTGCTTTGAAGTTATATTGTTAGACAGAGGGTTTTAACTAGAACTAACGACAGCTGCAGGATGTGAAATAAATAATATACTATATATACTACATAGTGTTTTTTATTGGGATTTAACGCCACTTTCAACAATATTTCAGTGATATTGCGGCGGTCAATTTTATTGGTGGAGAAAGCCGGAGTACCCGGAGAGAACCACCTACCATGGGCAGGTAACTGACAAACCTTATCACGTTAGAGGCAAGTTATACTCAACCCGTTTTTGTATTGTAGAAAGTCAGGCGAGAACTCACATCTTACTTTTGAGTAAATGAAGTTAAACTTTAATCATATTTTTGTAAAATCTATTATTTGCCTTTCTCGTTAACGGACAAATGTCACTTACTTAATTTTAATCAAAGAGTCAAAACTTCAGACATAAATGTAATCTGACTTTGTTTGGCGTTTATCGTCTGTGAAAAAAAAATACTATATTTAGAAGGTTCGCCTTGGTTCACCTTATAAATATTGTTTCTCTCGTTTAAAAGACGATATCCGCCAAACAAAGTCAGATAACATACAACAGAAGAGCAGCAATCTTACTGTTTGAGCTTTATTTGTGACCAAACTCCTGGTACTATTCTGGTTTTTCTGGTTACAGGCGTGAGGTTCAAATGAAGATATGTTATACTGTGTTATAAACCCAGAAAATATATCCAAAATCAAAGACTTTGCTTCAGACAAATAAATATATGATTCCTAAAAGAAAAAAGAATATTAGTTAATATACTGCATTAGGCAGATCTAATGGTTTCTTGAAATCTTTTTGTGTGGCTTTATATAGTTTTAAAATCTCAGAGACGCATTTATATTTGAAAAAAACCATTCGAAGTTAGACATGCCAGAGAAAACTGTAATGCTAAAATATAAACTTCTTAAGCACCTCATCCCACATCTATACTGTAACGGTATTCGTGGATTCCAAGCTTTTGTTATTTTGTTTACGTTTTATCTTTTGGTTTGTTTCAAGTTTGTCTTGTCTCTTTGGACGATGCACTTTTGATCTTTCGCACGGGTATTCTACACTGGACCTAAGAATTACAACAGGACTGAATATATCACATCGCAGTATATGTCACCAGACAGTTATCGATCATACTTTCAGTATCTGTAAGTATCTGTATTAAAATTTGTTTTCATTTTCTGTCAGTTATTACTGAAGCCATAACCTGCGTCTATATAACGTACAACTTCTGATTTATTTTTACAATTTTACCACAGACTAAGGATGTAGGGGAGGATGAAACAAAAAATCATTTATAATTTTACCCTTTCAGTCGTCTGCACTTTTTGTAAATTCCATAATTTGTCAGAAATTTATATTTTATTATTTTAAGAAACAACCACAGCGTTTCTCCTCTCGTAACAAACAATGAAAAGACATGATAACGATTAACGTCAGAATTCCGTCAAACATGTCGGTTTTTCACAAAAACGGAATCAAATGTCCAACGTTTTATAATACAGGAAATATTTAGCAGCTTTCGATAAAGGTAATTTTTTTAAGGTTTTCACCAATCATTCTTTTAAAATAAAAGTGAATTATCCATTATTTTATTAGGCTGCCAAGACACATCAGCGAATTAAAATTTATACCAACAACTGATTAAAATGCCCCATTTGACTCTTTGTTTCTTCCAATGGGTCAGATTCCATAATCCAGTTTCTTGCCAATAACAATTTCAGGTATCATTACCTCATCATGTGAATATATATTATTGCAGGTTCCTTGTGCTGACACAAAATTCTGATAATGCTGCCGTAGAAAAGCAATATCTAAAGACTCTGTACCATTTACTATAGGTAGTTCCGCTGACCCCATCAGGAATACCCATGAATCATACACATAATTGTCTTGCAATACCTGATAATACAAACGGAGGATAAAACTATATATAACTGTTTTAAATTAAATGTAAGCCATATATTAATGAAGAAATAATATGTTATAATATCGGGTATATATACTGGAGATAACTCGTGAAATGAAGTACAAGCAATTAAAACGCCAGTAGATCTAGACCTTTCAGGTTAGGTAAAATTTGATAATTCAAACTTTACATAAATATAGAATAATATATAAAAGACAGAAAATTACTATTGAATTTGTATAACTTTAATATAAAACGAGTGACCGAACTATATTTTAAGAATAATAATTTAATGTGATTTTATGTGTTGTTCTACCATGAGCTGTAAAATGAAAGTATATACAATTCAAACCGTATTAATTGTGTTTTAAACATTGAAGTATTTTTGTAAAATAAAAAAGTACTATGTTTTTATCAAAAAGAAAAAATATGGAATATATTTAAAAAAAACATATGGAAAGCAAGAAAGCCACAATTCAATTTTTTTCTGGATTGGTCACTGATTAATTTTTCGTTAAGCTGTTGCCTTAGTTCACTACTTGATTCCTTAGTTCACCACTAGATTTCCATGGGGCACAAACAAGTTCTTAGAAATAAGGCCTTGGATTCCTCTCTCTTATCAAATATATCTTTGACAAAATAAAAAATCAACAATTGAAAATGCCTAAATTTCACTGCGAACGAAGCGCTTTTCTGGATAAACCTGAATTCTAAATGCATATGCATTGGTGACGATGACATCTAACATCCACTTCATTGAGCATTCTACGCGTAAAGACACAAGCTCGTAAACTCGTTCAAGCTCCATACAGCTATATTCGTTCGTTCTCCTGTTACTTGTCCCGAGTACGTAACGAGAGAGTGATACGAGTTTAATAATAAATGAATAATGTTTGGCGGACGTCCGTTTCAACAGACTGTCGGCATTCCAATGGGAACCAACTGTTCACCCCTTTTCGCCAATTTATTCCTTTATTCGTATGAAGCTAACTTTATACAGAGCCTTCTGCAGAGAAAAGTTGAGTCCATCTTTTGGTTTCACGTTCCGATATATAGATGATGTCCTTTCACTGAATAACTCTAAATTTGGTGACAATGTTGACCTAATCTACCCTACTGAACTTGAAATCTAAGACATTACAGAAACAGAAAGGTCTGCTTCATACCTAGACTTACATCTAAAAATTGACAGTTAGGGCGTGTTAACAACACAAACTTTACTTCAAGAGAGATAACTTTGATTTTCCAATTGTAAAATTTCCGTCCATTCTAGCAACATTCCAGCCGCACCTGCACACTGTGTGTATATTTCTGAGTTGATACGCTACTCCAGGGCTTTTGCTTTTTATCAGGATTTTATTGATAGAAGGTTGGAGCTGACAAGAAAGGTACTGAGCAAGAGGTTTCTCAAGGAAAGATAAGAGTCATCATTCCGGAAATTTTTCGGTTGCCATCATGATCTGGTTGACCGGTACGAAATATTCATTTCAAAAATGACATTGGATATCTTCCCACTGTCGTGACTGCATATCCGTTCCTATACCGGTTGGGACTAACATCGATTTTGACTATACACCTATTAGTCTACTGAGTAACACGACGGGTGCCACTAATTGAGCAGGAGTTGCTTTCCCTTCCGGGCACATGAAAGCACCCTGTTTTTTGTAGGATTCGTGTTACTCCAGCTTTAGTTTCACTGTAGTGTTGTGTGTTTTGTGTTTGTCTTTCGTTTCAGTTTGTTGGCCAGGGACTTGTCTGTCTTCTGATTTAACGATTTCTGTCGGCCTCTTTGGTATCCTCGAATTTCTTTTTATCCAGAATAGAAGGCAGAGACAATGGAGACTGTTCTTGAAGTGCAACAACCGCGTTGTTGGGAACTAAATATTATGCCCACCTCTAACATAAAATGGATATATTTAGCTCTTGTGGAAATAGTTTAACTCAATCGTACCTCACAAGTTGGAAGAATGTCATTTATAACATTGCGAAAGAAATTTCCCATTGTTACATCGTATTTTTCACCGCTATTTTGTTCTCACTAACAAGTGACTTTTATAACACTTCATGCTGGTTTGCTTAGTACATTTTGATTAAGATATTACATTGATAGATTTAACTGCATAATGTCCTAACACAATATTTCAATATTTACTTTCTACAAGGATAAAACAAGGAATCAGAAAGTACTGTTTTGTAATGTTTGCTGTTTTTTTTTTTTTTTTTTTTTTTTTTTTTTTTTTTTTTTTTTTTTTTTGTTTTTTTTTTTTTTTTTTTTTTTTTTTTTTTTTTTTTTTTTTTGGCATTTTAAGCCATCTGACGAATGATATATACATTTATAATACCTGATTTAATATATCATTTACTGTTTCTGTTGATGTCATTATAAAAACCCCTTCCGGTTTGTATCGTCCTACATAATGTAGGTACTGACTAGCATTGTTGTAGTTCTGTGTTTTCACAATTCCTGTTGATATATACTTCAACGTCAACTTTCTAAGGAGATCCATCAGGCATTTGGAAGCTATATAACACACAGAATTGTAATACAAGGTATAGAATAGTATGTTTAAACTTTACATTGAATCTAGCGTTAGTGAAAACATTGCCAAAATAGAATAAAAAGAAAAACAATGTTTTATAATCAGTTTATTTGTGGCGACCGTTTCATCAAAGGTCATTAGATTGACGACTTTTACTTCCAGAAACTCTTTTTTGTTGTTGTGTATTTGTTTGGACTTTAACGCAGCTCCAATAAAACTTTCAACTTTTGTGACAATTGAATGGAGTTGATATGTTACGTCAAACTTGACCACATTTAAGAAAGTCGCTTATGAGTTGAGTAAATTGTCACTGGTTTACAACAACTAAAATGTATATAACGCACTGGGGATGGTGTTGGAAAATGGCAAATGCTCCTATTTAACTCACCTGTGAATAAACTATCTTTATAAAACAAACCAAATTATTGTAGCGCTTTCTTCTCTAAGGTACGTTTTACTTAACATCGTAACTGGAAAAAATCCTTTTGAGGTATCTTCATAATTGTTTTAAAGTGCAATGCAGAAAAAGGAACGGTAACTTTTGTATATTTCTATTTTTATGCATATTCTTATGTCTTGTCCACTCATTTGAAATATTGGAAAAATTTGTCGTTTTTCAGTAGAACTATTTGTGCTTGCGGACATTGGTCGATCTACAATCTATTGATATATTTTATGCGTAATATCAGCAAAACAAGGGTTGATGATTTCAGAAATGCTTACAATTAGACGTTTTCGGAACTTATTTTTCACAAGAATCGACAATTTCCACACGAGCACACCTGTAATGGTTTAAACAATTCAACTCTATAGTTAAATTACTTTTTAAATTCTTATTTTAGTAATACTAGCCAAAACCAGAGACTCAGTTCAATGAAACGTTCTTTAGTGGCACCCATCAGTGTTACTAAGTATAACAAGTGATAATAAGTTTCAATAGTTGTAAAACTGCCTAAACAGGATCAGAATCGAAGTTACGCCAATGGTTTGATATCCTTTGTAGTTCGGAAAAGAATATTTTGTAGAAATCAATTTATGATAGAGAGGACCTTTACCTTTTTACAAGATATCTTTCGATGAGTAGCTTTCTTGTTAGCAACAATCATCTATCAATGAAATCCTGATAAGACACACAGAACATGGAGTACCCTATTAACTAAGAAATATACTGCATATGCAGATGACGCCAAAATGTAGCGAAACATGAACGGAAAGTTCATATTTGGTAAATCAGGACAATTATCTTGTCGTAAAGCTATGTTGTCAACCCACGCTTACTGTGATTGCCTATTTGGGATTGTTTGGATATGAGTACTTTATTTAGCAATGTTTGGAATTCGCAGATTTCCTGTTTTTGGTTTTTACTACTGATGAGAGGTTCCTCCTTGAAATGTACATATAGTATATCCAAATTCACCATATTTTCAAACATTGGTAAACCTGTGTTTTGAAACAATTGGTATCGATGCCTTTGCTGGAGAACACGTTGTCCCCGAGGGTATGTACAAGCCCAGTTGATTGGCATATGTTTACCTCGTTATATTAAAAAAAAATTCCAGGAACAAATTAGATTCTTAACACCTGAAATAACGTAGAAAGCATCATTCCACGTATAACACATGGTGGACAGGGATTTCAATAAGTTTTAAGTGAACGGAGATAAGTACATTTGAAGCATGGAGCCCTGAGCGCCGAAGTCGCGATTTTTAGGGGGGTCTGGCGGGATTCCCCGCCGAAAATTTTAAAATCTTCGACGCAAAATCTTGCATTCTGGTGAATTCAGAAGAATTAAGGGAGTGGCTTACCCTTCCGGAGCACCTGAACTCACCCTGGTTTTTGAAGGGTTCGTGTTATTCCAGCTTTAGTTTTTCAGTGTAGTGTTGTGTGTTCTATGTTTGTCTTTCGTTTCATTTTGTTGGCCATGGTCTTGCCTGTCTTCCGACTTAACCATTTCTGTCTGCCCCTTTGGTATCTTCGAATTCCTTTTTCAATCGATCTTCAGTTGTCTTAAACTTTCGTTATTTAAAGAAAATGAAAATTAAATTAAAAGTAAACTTATTTTGCTTTGTCCAATCATAATTATCAAAATTAGTTGCAAAATATTTTAAAATAATCCCTTAAATATGTTTTCTTAATTGATTTTTAAAATTTTTTTTAGTAAAGTGTTTTTTCGGAACTTAGCGTATGAAATTCAATTATTTTTTCAATGGGTGTCGAGAATCTTACCTGATGCTATAGGCTTCTACTTTCTGTTAAATAACATACGGGTTCGGTCTGCACCCTGATATGTAACATATAACCACCCTGTAGCCAAGTTATGTAACCAAAATAAAACGGTATTCACAACAAACAATTAATTTTGTGTAATGACGAAGTTTCATTTACAAGTATCATAGTTCATATTACAAGTCGATACATGAAATTGATTTTGTAATGCAGGGTAGTTTATTTTCAAAATTCCTATAGATTGATTCTATTCTTCAATAGAATCTTGTTTAAATAAAACCTATACTTCAAATTATATTCTGCTCTCAGGTTAATAATTCTCATTAACCGGTAAATTATTACCTTTAAAATTCCGGTCGCTATGCAAGTGAGTTCCTACAATTTCAACAGGGCAATCAAAGGAAAATTAATAAACGTCAATATAAGTAATCATCAAACTTGAAGTACCAATAAGCCGTAGCGCGACAATAATAAAAATCCTGATAATTGAAAAAGCCACGAGAGTACCGAATCAACTGCGACACAACAACGAATAGACAAGGGAAACAGGAATGTTGTATATATATGGGAAGCTTACAATAAAAAAAACTTAAAAACCTTCCCGTTTGTAATATTATTTAAAAGTTTTCTCTAAGTCTATTTCGAGTTATAAATATAATCACAAAGAATGTTTGCTTGAGTCTGTGGTCCATTTAATTTCTTATATATTGTGTATATTTGGTCGAGGTGCTTAATATTGACTTTCTTGTTAACAGCTTAATACGGAACGAAACAGTTTATATTTGTTATAAAATTTTCTAATGCCGGTCTATATATTTTTTTATTGGCATTTGCACAACCCATGTTTTCTTTGACTTCTAAGGATAATCAAACACTAAATAAAATTGGACGTGTTTATGTTGATACCGTAGAGAAGAAAAACTTGGTATCTTGCTCGGTTGCTTTTGGATTTTCAACAAGCAGACTGCAAATGCGAGTAATTTTTCGAGTTCGATACTTTGTTGTATCACGTATTGGTGTTAATGGTATTTGTTGTTCGTTTTAAGTATCGATCACAAGTGTTAAATCCATTTCAACCGGTTTTTATAGTGTTTTGTCCCACCACTGTCCCAGGTTAGGAGAGGGTTGAGCGCTGACTAACCGTTTTAACCCCGCCACATACTTATGTGCCTGTCCCAAGCCAGGATCCTGTAGTCGAGTGGTTGTCTTTGTTTAATTAGTCATATATTGTTATTTGTTCACCATTTTTCAATAGATTAGGTCGAATCACAATTTGTATTTCGGGGCCTTTTACAGCTTCTGTTAATGTGTGGACTCCGGTTCATTGTTTTAGGCCGCCATGGGACTTGTAGAAGTTTAGTTTCGACTGTCATTTGGTGGATGACTGTCTCATGGACAATCATGCCACATCTCCTATTTTTATATTACTGAATCTAGGAAACATCATCAATACAACGAAGGGTAAAGATTTTTGCAGGAGTCCCTGGTGAATTCTGCTTCAAATAAATCATGTGTAAATGCGAATTAGTCGGCCAATAAAGGCGCGCAATTTGTGCCCATTCGACTGCCAACGGTCTGTCGAAAAACCGGTTCTCAAATTTCTTATAGAAATTATTTTGCCAAAAACTGTTTCTGATAAGAACACCTTTTTAAAAAAAAATCTTTTACTTTAAACTATGTGATCATATCAGATATCAGATCTTATTTCCAATCCACGAAAGGTACCATCCAAGGAATATTCTAATGATGCTATTACGGTGTTTATCTTGTTCACCGGCAACATTCAAGTGGAGTTTGCATTCAACATTTTACTCCTGTTTCGTAAAGGAGTTCGTGGATTCCAAGCCCTAATTGTTACTGTTGTTTTCGTTTTGTCGTTTAGTTTGTTATATATATTTGTCTTGTCTCTTTGAAGTATGAACTTTGATCTCCCACAAGGTTATTCTAAACTGGACTTACAAATAAGTCAATAAATAAGTAATGCTCTCGGTTCTAGAATTTCTTAAAATAAAAAAATATGTTTAAGCCAATTCTAGCTGTCTATACAACAATTTGTATGCTTTCGTTAAGTTTGGATCTTGAATATGAATTTTGATGAAATGTCTAAACTATTAACCTTTATTAGGTTTTCTGCAGTATTGATGTTTAAACATTGGAGTTACACATTTTCACATTTGTTCTCTTTTTATCAGTTTTACAAGTAGTAAAAGTATGAAAATTATGTTGTAAGCTTAGCATTTCCTTATTGCATACTATTACAGATAAAGAACCAAATAAGAATTAGATAAAAAAAACTAAATGTACCACTGGATACTTATTGAGTTACATTATAAGTATCCACTAGAAAGCAGATACAACTATACATATTTCTCGCACACAAAAGGGCTAAATACTGAATTGACCAGTGTAAATTTTTGTTAATTTCTTATACATTTCTAGTTCTTAATACACAATTCTTTGTAAGAAATGTAAGGTTCCAATATTTATTGTTGGTAGTAGTAAACTTAACAAAAAAAAACAAATACGGTGTTCGAAATATTATCCTTTCAGACCTCGGAAAAAAAGATATTGTACTTCAGATATAATCAAAAAGTGTAAATGATGCATTTCCTAATTAGACAATAAATATCTAAAAGGGGGCTTTAATTTTCGTTGATTCTGATATCTTTCACGAAAATTCCAATATATAGTAACTGACGAACCCCATACTAATGACTGCAGAAAATGTGAATTGAATAAAACAAACATTGGCATTATTCAAAAACATTCTAAGATGTGTTATTCTTCTTCTAAATATCAAACATATAGAAATTCCCCATCGTAAAATTTAAATTTTCGTATCATTGCCAATGCATATCTAGAAAGTTGGTTAGTACAAGTTCATGTGCTCACTGACCTAGTATTCTCTACAAACTTTGTTGCTCTATTATACTTCTATGCCTTAAGGCATCATTTTTGTTAAAAAGTGTTGCGGTACATATCGCTATTTTTTTTATCTAGAATATTATCATCTTGGGTATCAACAAGTTATGGACTTGTTGACGGTAATTCAACAATAAGTTAAACTCTTCTCGGATTGACGTTTACCTGGATTAGAGTTTAAGGCTTCAAAAACGGGTGCTGCGCACAGGACAGGGGATGCTTTCCCTTCCGGACAACCGGTCCTACTTTTTGTTTATATGAAGGTTAGTGTGATACCTTCTGCATTTGACACGAATCGACATTCTCGAATTTGAGATCCTGATTTGACATTAATTACTCTACGGCGGGTGCTGCCCATAGGCCAGGGAACGCTTACCCTTCCAGAGCACCTACTCCCAATGTTGCTTATTTGAATTGATACTTAAGCATATAAGATTTTAAGTATTTGATTTTCATATGTAGCATTTAGAAAGTTCAGCTTACTAAGAAAATGGTAAAACTGATTTGGCCATTGTAATCGAATGTATGATTGGTATTTGTTTGATAACATTTAAAATCTTTTGTCAAAATACTCTACCGCAATTGCAAATCCCTGAGAATATTCTCAGCGCAGAAGCTTAGATTTTTTGCCTAACGTGATACATTAAAAATAACTTTAATTTTCCAGTTTAAATATTTCAAAAATATCCAAAAATATCTAAGGCTCTTTCTTTTGTAACAGAGGTATCCCTGGGCTTAGTTTGGATCTACAATAAACAGTTATGATTTTTCTACACTTTATACCACTTTACCACATGAGCTTATTAATATAGGAAGTTTTCATTTCTAATAATTTTTTTAATTCAAATGCTTTGATGTTCTTTAATATGCTGAATTAATATAAT
>JAULBM010146760.1:0-18227 GCA_032357055.1 Geukensia granosissima | reverse complement strand
GTCTACGGACGACAACGCCGACGCCGACATGCCCATAACATAATACGACCACAAAATTTTTGCGGTCGTATAAAAATGATCATAGATTTTTTTACCATAAAAATTTCTACAAACCATATGACCCTGCAGGACTTTCCTCTCCAGCTATTACTGGGCGTGGCTCTTCCTCCAATGGGGCAACTGGCTTTGTGGGAATGTTAACTGCTGTTGTGGGGCGTCTTACTGTATTGAGAGCTGGGTTGTCTATATTGATAGCAAACAATATGGATCCTAGTCCTGCAATAAATTATCAACATAAACAAATTGGTAATATACTTTCTCAATGATGGTTTTGGTTGATTTATTAAATTTTGTTTAACATCCAGTAGCAAATATCTCATGCATATTCAAAACGAGACCATATTAATGCTTTGTACTAGACTGAAATGCTAAGCAGGAATTTTTGACATGCTACATGTAGCTCACAGAAGCAGCAGTCTGCTGGAAGAAATGTCACTTTACCCTGACACATTATGCTAACTAAGTGCCTACCAGTCTTTGCTCTTACTCCTAAATGCTGTGTACTTGGAGGAGTGGCAGCAAATACCAATTTTTATAGGTAAATCTTTAAATCTTTGGTTTAACCTGGCCAGGGATGTACCCACAACCTTCCACTCTCAAGGTGAGTATGCTTACCATTACAACTCTAAATCTGATGAATATAAATAAGACTGGTATTAAAAACCTCTATGCCTGTAAGTCACAGGATTGTCTCATCACTGCTCACATGTCAATTTTACTATGCCACAAAACATCTATAACAACATATGCTGAATGATGTTCCTTGCTGATATTAAAAGTAATAAGGATTTCAAAAGCTTTTGACTGCCTTTAAGATCTTTCACATTTGAACAAAATAAGCAGAAGAAATTGATGGGTAGGTGTGCTCGTTTTTGAAATATTTGATGGGAAAAGAGTTTCTGTTGATTTCCCTTAGGTTTTTCCATTAATGCCAAGACAAACTAACAAAACTATCTTTTTAAATTGCATTTTTAAGTATGTTTAAAAATATAATGAAAAGAAAAGTGGGGGTTGCTGGGCAGAAAATATCAATGCTATGAAAAGGATAAAAACTGAGAATTTTGAAAATCTTACCAAAATGGCAAAACATGAACAGTGAACATCTTTAATTAATGAAATAAAACTAATAATAAGACTTGACAGTATGACAGTATTGATCATTTCTATCATTTCTTGATTACAAAATTTAAATTTCATTCACAGATAAGTTAAAATTTACTAATAGATGCACTCTTTGCAGAGACCACTTTTCCTCCCTACCTCAAACTGACAAAGAAAACAGCCAGGTTACCGTATGTCAAATTGAACAAAACAAGATTACCTTTCCAAATAAGGTAAAACTTGGTATAAATGAAAATTATATAAACAAAAAAAAAAAAAAAAAAAAATACCAGTTGGAGGACACCAAAACCTGGCCATATTCATGTAATCATCATTCAGTAATTTTTTAGCATTCTAGAATATTTGATAAGATTTGATATTTTTTTTAAATTTACTGTTTAAGCAGTATTTCAATTATCAAGCATTTTTGTCATGGATTTCTAATGCTTAAAGGCATCCATTAAAAACTGTTTAAATTACTAATATAAAAGATAAATAATAACAAATGCCTTTATTTCTCTAACCTGCAGCCATGTTAGGTAGCATGTTGTTTCTCTCTTGGTCTCTCAAGAATGCCCAGTTATCATAGTGATTGCTGTAAATATAATTAAATAAAGAAACTAAATTAACTTATTAATTTATTATGATAGGCCATAATAAAAAATTCTTTGATTCTCATCCCCCCCTCATTCAATATTTAAGGGTCCTCAAAATTTTTTTGTGAATTTATGACCATTTTTGTGAAAAACTTTAAAATTTACAACATTTTTCACTAAAAAATTTACCCTCAGCCCTTTAGATTTACACCTAGGTTCAACTGAATTACCATCAAAATATGTGTAAAGTTAAAAATGACGTGTCACTTGCATTTTGTAGTTAAGTAAATTTTGAATTTATGCAGAAGATGCCTCTTATTTCAGACTGATAATGGTTCATGTACTTTGGTACCAGTCACAAAGTTTTCTTATTAGTAATAGTTTTTTGTCTGTGTATTGCCTATTTAAATGTTTTCGGTATTTGCCACCAAATTTCACATCACAGCATCACTGCATGTGTGACGTCAACATAAATTTCTTTTATTCATCAAAGATGTGCATTCACTGCCAATTGTCTGAAAACAAGACTTTTTAATTATTGCTTAACGACCTTATTGACAATAAACTGGGCCCAGGGTATTTAACCAAAGTTATTACAACTAATCGCTAGCAAACAAATATATTGAGCTGGGAATAAACATTAATGTCTCATGAGATGATAAACAATGATGGGAAGAAATTAAAATAAGGATTAAATAGAGTTAATTAAGGGCCAACAATCAGAAATTACTTGAGTAATTCATCACTCTCTAACAACATATGCATGTATCTCTCTAAAGAGTTCTCGTTCAGTGAGGCCCGTAGCCATGCCCTTCCTCTGCCAGCATCTGTAGTGATGTGTTTAAGTGTATAAAATCTGTCTTGTTCATGCTTTGTCATGTGCTCTTTCACGTACAACCAGTATTCTGAAAAATGATAATTTAAATTATTATAATAAATGTAAAACTTACTGATAGCTTTGGTTGCCATCCCAGTTAATTGCATTTTGAATGTCTTTGCTTGCTTGAAAATGACATTCTTACAAGGTTCGTTTGGAAATGACCTTATGTCGCTTTTTGAAAAAGGGGAAAGGTCAATAATGGTTTGCATTTTTTAAATTAAATAATTTGAATCTTGCAGATAACTTTAAATCACAGGATAGGTCTCAAGATTTCATCCCAAATCCCTTATGTTCACAGGTCAGATTTCACCCTTCTGGAGTTTCCAAATCGGAAGTGAACAGAGCTCTTTTTGCTATTCTTCATCTTGAAAATCCCATTACGGCCTTCAATGATATGCCAATAACCTAAACTTTTTAGCAAGTTCACAACATTCATTAGCATTGACATATACTGTACTTTAAGGCCACTTATGGACAAACTGCAAAAAATATGTTTGTAAAGTTCCACATGCAGGTGTAAATCAATAAATCATAATATTCAATAGATCGATTCAGATATTCAACTTCAATCCTTGTAAATTGCATTGCGCAATCTCATTGTCCTCATAAATAACCTCTTGACCAATGAAAATAAACCAGAAAAAGACATTCCTAGAGTTCCGTTGCATTTTTGAAAAGGTCCATTGACAAAGTATTTCTGCAAAGACTGTCACCCATTTTCTGACAATAATGTAAGCCAAAAAAGTGTCCTGTCTAAAAGTGTCTATTCTATAACATATTACTTAGGAAAAACCAAAAAGGACAATATCTCATAATCAACAATTTGTTTTATTCAATACTTTATCATAGGGAACAATAGTCTTCCTGCACAATATTTCATGAGAGACACTATTTTAACTATTTTTCAGAACAGTTTCATGCAACTAACTTTTCCGCAACCCAAAACAGTCAAACATGACTGAGCAATTGATATTGAGGACAAAGGGCACCCAGGTCACTTACCAGGTTCCACATCTTTACTGGTAATATCAGCGATGACATCTGACACTTTGTTAAGTCCTGTGATCTCTGTTACCTGTCTGTAATAAATAAAAATTATGAAAAGGCTTCTAAGTTAGAAATACCCATTTAAAAAATAAACTGCAATTCCTTGGTGCATTTTCTACTTATACAGGTAAACACATGTTAAATCTCACAGATGAAAATGTGGTTGGACAAAAATATACAATAAAGGTATTGTTTTTTAAATTAGATTTCAGCTAAGTGAAATTTATACTCTTGCTTTCTTTTATTTTTATTTTTTCGCTTTTTGGGTTTAGGGAAATTTATTACTGTTGCTTTCTTTTTTATATTTTTGTGCTTTTCATTTTATTAAATTTTTTTTTTTGGTCTTTCTCTTGTATCTTGTTTTTTTTAATGTGTTTTCAGTTGATATAAATGAAAATTTTTATCGTGCAATTACATGATAATACAAGAATCAAAGTAAACAATGCTTCCTCTGAAAGTTGTAAGGCCTTTAGATATGACTAATATCCACACATCATATATATGTAGCAATTCAGGAGATCTTAAGCATTTATCTCAGCAGAATCATCTGTCACTTACCAATTAACCACTATATACATGTGTAATATTTAGGAGATAACTGTTTTGTGTTTGAACAATTGCAAGCGTCAATCAGTGATTTTACTGTTGGTAATTGAGTTTAACTGGCAATGCACTTGTGGAACCAGTTAAAGGGATATTTATGAGACTTATTTCACTTTTTCAAATGCATACAGTTATCTTCATTCTATTGCAATCATTTCAAAACACATAAAATCTTGATTTAAAGAAATGCTAATTTTTTTTTACAAATGCACTGTAGAATAATGAACGGTTCTGACTGTAAACTGTGGATATTTGATATTACACAGGTTCACATCATATCAAAATAAATGTTACATAAAAATTGCATTCAAATTTTTTTTGATGCAGAAGTTATAAAGGTCAAATAAACACCTTCACAAATGGACAAGAGTAAATTTCTATCACTTACTTCAGAGCCTGAAATGCTTTACTACTATGTTTCAATCCATGTTGTAAGACAGCTTCCCATGCAGCACACAGACATGAGACACGGCTGTCAGCATCTGCAGCTAGCTCTGTTCTACCACCAAATCTCACCTGACACTGCAAATAGATTGATTGATTGATTGTTGCTTAATGTCCAGTGGCAAATATTTCATGCATATTAAGGACGAGAGCATATTAATGAATCACGATGATGAATGAAACCCTGTTTTGTACTAGACTAACAATGCTGAGCTGGATTTTTAACATGCTAGCTCAAGAAAGCAGCAGTCAGCAGTAAGACATGTCATTTTATCCAGACACATTATTCTGACTCTGGGCAGACTAGTCTTTGCTCTTACTCCTGAATGCTGCATGCTTAGAAGAAAAGCAGCAAAAACAAATTTCAATGTCTCTGGTTTGACCCACTCAGTGACTGAACCCATGACCTTCAGCACTCTTGTAAGCACACTATCCATTACACCACCAAGGCAGTTCACTGCAAACAGAAACACACCAATATTATAATTAGTCTTGACTAGCATGACAAGGAGGTAACTCGTTATTTCACTAATATAGATGTACATGTACAATTTCTACAGAAAATTTGATTTTATCAGTTGAATTTTTTGTTTGATGTATAATACAAAAATATTTTAAGCATCCAATCCAATATCCAATATAATCTTAACATATTTTTTCATAAGATAATTCAAATGGTCTTAAGTAAAAAAAAACTGGTCACAGTAATTTTATGCATTCTCCTCTGTCATTTAGAAACATTTCTGGTTTTATGATAATGAACCAAATTATTTTAGTTTTAACAGGGGTGTTTTTGGTCCAAATGTTGTGCAGTCTATTTGACAATGGCCTTGTATCTCTTCTTTTTCATATTGTTTACAGTTCATGTGTAACTTTATGGAATTATTTCTTTGTAATCATCTTTATGCCTTTTAATAATATTCAATCAAACCTGTTTAACTGCATCCAGGAGTCGTGTTAAGAGATTCTGTCGTTCAGTTACATGCTGGTCATCAACTGTGCAATTAAAAAAAAATCAATCTAATACATGTAATTTAAATTTGGGTATAAATGCATAGCTTAACATGCAGTTAGATCTGACTTTTGAATGTTTTTTATAAATCTACATGACCTATGATTTTTTTTCATTATAGATAAAGGTAAAATATTTAATCTTAAAATACATCCTTTAAAGATATATGCATCAGTGTCTCAGTTTTAAATATAATGAAACATGGAATCGTAAGTTTAATGATAAGGCCAAATAAAAAACCAATATGATTCCCAGACCCTAGTTTTTAGCACCAACCATTTAACTTTTTTCCAAATATAAAAATTAAAGAAAGAAAAAAAAACTGTTGTTCTAACTTTAGAAATTTTATTGTAACATTCTGCACCAGAACCAACAGTTATCAACAGTATACATCATCACAAAATTGGAAAATTACTCGACCTGCCAATATGTTTGCCCACATTCAGAATTGAAGAATTCTTCATGTCCCTGCTGCCACACCATATGTTTGTTTATATTTATAAGTTTCAGTTTAAAGGCTTGTAAGTTAGATAAAAAAAAAAGAATTCCAACCTACCAGCCATATTTTTTTCAAAGAGGTGATGGAAACCATACATATTTTTCTATTTGGCCTAAAAGAAAATTGTCATAAGGAAATAAACTTAGAACATATGGGTTTTTTAAAAAGAAATTTAGTTTTGAATCTTTTTAAAATTAGTGAACTTATTACTATGGAAAACTAAATTCCTTATCAGATTTAACTAATGAGAGATTGAGAAAGAAATATACACCAGTGTTCCTGTGGACTGTTAACTGTGCAATCAAGATGTAGAGGATGATATTCATTTTTTATTTGAATGTCTATCTCTAGCTGAAACTAAGAGGAAGACTCTGTTAATATTGAATATCAGTTTCTTCATATAAAGTTGGTAAATAATAAAAACAAATCTATTCTGTTTATCTCAGTAGTTGGTGACTATGTTGTATAGCAGTTAAGTCGCAACTTGTCTAGACTAGTCCAGGACTCACCAATATTTATGAGTTTTATGTATTTTACTATTGTGGGACTCATAAATATTTTAAAATCTGTTTCTGGACTCACCAGATTAAAAAGCTGCAAGTATTTCTGAGTTTTAACTTTTAACTAACAAAATTATCTAATAAAAAAGTGCCATTTTAAATAATAACACTCATTAGTGTCAGTGTGCAATAATGTTTAACTTTATTGGGTAAAATCTTTAGATATGCAGAGCTATATTTTTTCACTCTTTACTATTGTTTTCTTATAAATAATTATTTGCCTGTATTCTCATAATAAAGGTTCTTGCACTGTACTTATTAAAAACTGAACTTTATCCTATATTTTGTTGTCTTTGTCTCTTAATTTGAACAACTGTATCCAATAAAAAAAAACATATGCAAATGAATTAATTTTGATTGTTCAGCTAATTGTGGGCGTGATCATTGACGAAAATATTTTGTTTTTATGTATGGTACTTAGTTGCATAGTGTGTTTGGTTGTGTAGGAGTATGTTGGGGTAAAAAGTCATGACACTCCAAGGGCAAGTTCTCCCAGCACCATTCGATGCACAGGTGAAAATATCTCCCCTTAGAAATCAGTGTCGAAATGAAATGCCTTTTACGCTTTGAGCTGGAAAGTTTTGCAATCATATACAAGGATTAAACTTTCATGTTTTTAGATTGATCCTTGATGCATAATCAAATACCGTGAACTGTTGCCACTTTAACTAACTTAATGTCATGGGCCAAATTTGCAGCAAGTACTACAAGTAAAATTTGCAGCATGCATTAGTTGATTGCAAACTAGAAAAATGCTAAGTATAGGTTGATTGTTTACCATTCATTGTTCATCCTATTAAAAACTGCTCATTAAATGTTACTCAGAGTGATTTATGCAGTGTCAAACTTGTAGTATGGGGAGGCATTTCTTAATTTTTTTATTTGGCTTTTTTCTTATCTCCCTTTTCTATCAGGTGATTGAACCGGAACTTCCGGTTAGCCTCTTCTTAAAATGTAAGTAAAATGTCGACATGGACATTGTAATAAACGTAGTAAAATCTACCAACATCCATCTATCTACTAACATTTTTAACTTTCCCTAAACTGTATTAAACATTGATAAGTTATATGTTACCCAATAATTTACTCTTATAGCCTAATTCTTATCCAGTGTTTTTATATTTCAGTTGAAAAATGGGTCGCCGACCAGCTCGGTGGTAAGTATTGTGTGTGTCGTCTTATTTAGACGTGTTATTTTTCTACTCAATCAATATACAATGAATTAAGTACTGTTGTAATCGCTAAGAAAAATGGCAGCTGTTTGAAAATTGCAATTACCAAACTAGAAAAGTAATTCATAGGTCAGAATTTGGAAGTTTATGTACATGTATGGAATCGTTTAAATGACATTTCACAATTTATAAGTCTTGATATATTGTTTGTTGCTTATAAATTAATTATTTCCGTTATAATTATTTGAAATCTATATATATAACCAAGACGAGTGAAAATGTTATTTAAACATGCCGTGTGTGTTATACATGGTAATTGTATCCCCTTTATTTATGAATCGAACTTGAAAGTAATGTTTTATAGGACAATTCCAGTTACTGAAAGTGGTAGAGACCATGTTAAATAATAAATTTTCTTCCACCCCAATTTCTGTGAAAAGGGGACGGGAATCTTTATTATATAGCCTTGCTAAAACATAGTTAATTTTGTGATATTTTTTCCAGCTACCGTTACTGTAAGAACAAACCCTACCCAAAGTCCAGATTTTGTCGTGGTGTACCAGGTGAGTTTTGTTTGATGCTTAAATACAAAACTTAATTTTGTATTGTTATAAAAAGTCGGATTGAATGGAAGACTACATATGGCCAAAAATATGTCCCAATTTCAGCCATTGTTTTCACAAAAAACTTGTCTTAGATTGATTGTAAGTGTAGAGACTTCAAAAATTAAGAATAATCAATATTATACTAGCACCAATGTGGTTCCTCCTGGTTAATATAATGGTGTAATTTTCCTAAAAAATTTGCAAAAAACCTGGGGATTCAAGACAAATTACTCGACAGTTTTAAAAAAAAAAATGCAAAATGAAAATTATTGAAAATTGGAAAAAGACCTGATAGTCCAAAGGGATGTTGTTAATTCGACTAATTTAGACTTCAACAACTACACATAAATAGACTTCTTTAAGTCAGAGCTGTGACTGTATGGACCAAATGAAATATGCAGTTCTTGATTTAATGAATGCTGATAAGCCAAATACAAAGATAACAATGAGTAAATTTTACAAATTGCAATGTTGGAAAGATGTATACTTGACCATTAAAGTTTTGTTTTTAATTGGCTCAATGTCAAGTGAATGATACAAGTTCAGCTTCTAAACCTCTGGTATAAATTAGTTGTGCATGTTCCCTTTATATTGACTACTTGTTTTCATGAATGTTTCAGACCCTAAGATCCGTATTTTTGACCTGGGAAGGAAAAAGGCCAACGTTGACGAGTTCCCACTATGTGTCCATTTAGTGTCGGATGAGTATGAGCAGCTGTCCTCAGAAGCACTGGAAGCAGGCAGAATTTGCGCCAACAAATACTTGGTGAAACATTGTGGTAAAGACGCTTTCCACTTGAGAATGCGAGTGCACCCCTTCCATGTACTACGAATCAACAAGATGTTGTCGTGTGCAGGTGCTGATAGGTAACAAAGTTGGTAACAGCAAGAAAATAGTGGGTTTGGGATAATGCAGGATTTTCATTGAGCAATTTGCTATGCAAAAGATGAAAGTTTGAAATTTTTACATTGCTAACCTTAAACTATACGTACAACTGAGTCTTTGCCACAAGATGAGATAAATTAGATATGTTTTATTACTAGATATTATAGAAAATGAGGTTTTAAAACCTACAAAATATGAGTTATAAAATGTTTATAAGATTTGTCTGACGTATTTAAATTACAAGGTTTGTTTTTGAAATATATTCGATGACTTGAAATTTGTAACAGGAACACAGTTCCAGCTCCAAATTTGTTTGTTTGGTAACAGATTTGGCGTTTCCCGAACTGTGAAATAAAGTCTCTGTTCGCTATATCACCTGTCTAATGTGAACTGGTGACACGTAAAGCAGAGAAACATACATGCACTTTTCACCAAACATAAAATGATATGGTTTAAAAAATTTTCAATGTTTAATTTTCTTCACGTTTATTTTTTGAAAACTTTTAAATGAAAAACATTGTAAATACTCAACTACATGTAGGCTAGTTTTTGATCGATACTATTTGCAAATTGATAACAAGGATTTAGATATCTATTTTATACTGATGTACATGAGAAAATGATGTTTGCATAGAAATGCTAGGTTCTGCTGAAATTTATCATTTGCAAAGAACTGATCCAACTGCCAAAAGACAGTATTCTTCAATACAAAGAAACCTGTCTAAACCAAACACTGAGAAAACCGAAAACCTATCATAACCAGACTAATTCTTAAGACCTTTATAGAAGTTTTCATTTGTTTTTAAACTGCCTAAACCAAACATCTCCAAACAGTCCAAAAGGGGTTTGATGTAGACAGGCTTCACTGTATATGGAGTTGACTGTTGACAAGGGCTTGTTTGACTAAATAAATCAGATATAGAAGAAATTGAAGATCAAGCTTCTGTTGACAGATACATGTACTAACACCAAAGAGTATGTCAAGCCATCCATTTTGTACTCCCCTTCTGGAAGGTTGTGCCGGGGAAAGAAAAGGCACCGGGTATCTTTGTCCTGGAGGCACTAGTTCTCTAAAAGGGGCATCCCTGATTGTTGGGGATGTATAAATTCACAATCCGTCAAGAGGGAGACGTTAAAGACGCCCGGTGTTTAGGAAATGCCACGTCTTAAGCATGTTAAAAGACCCCTTGTAACAGCTCATTTTGAGTGGTCTGTAGGCGGCCAGTTACAAGGCTAAATTTTCCGCCCCTATCCAACCCGCAATTTTTCCAGTGCACTCTAAAAGTCCCTTCCACCGGTCCCTTGCTCACAGTCTACATGTTGATATATTGTTTAACTTGCTTTCGTCCTGAATATGCATGAAATATTTGCCACTGGACGTTAAACAACAATTAATCAATCAATCAATCTAACTACAATTTTCCGAACAAAGATTCCACCGAGGCCGTTCAGTTTCTTCGCCTTTAGGTGGAACCCTGCTAAATGGGCGTCCGTTGGTTGGGCTGGATGTATAAATTATCCGCCTTATCCCCAAATAAACCCCTTTTATGATTTATTGTTTGATAACTTGTTCTCGACCTGAATATGCATGATATACACATGTTTTTTCCACTGGACGTTAAATAAAATTAATCAATATTAACAAAGATGGCTGCCACACCCAAAGTAAGTTTAGCATAAACCACCATAGTAACCGCACAAACAAATCGTGACAGAAATTACGGAGCCAGTTGCATCCAAACTTTAATTTGTTCAATGGTCATATATCCATCAAGCATTGCAGACCGCCTAGAAAGGGGGTCGCTACAGGCGATCTTGATTAGGAAATTCATTTATAAAGATCTTCTTGTGTGAAATTAACTTGATGTTGGAAGGAATGCCCCTAAGATCCCTCTGTCCGGTATTTAAACACTCCAAGACACATAAATTTTTGTAAAGAATCATGGTTGAAATGCGCGATCTTTTCCGCACAATTGGAACGGAAGACAACATTCACAACACTGTATGTTCAACTGAAAACTAACGTCGGGTCAATGCGAGCTTCATTCAAACGAGGGACGAATTCAGGTGGTTCAGAAAGGGTGGCAGTTCCTACTCCACAAGTGACGCCTGTCATGTCACTTTTGAAAATCCACTTGCGGATTGGTTAATTGTGTCGTAGGAAGCGTAAAGACAATACCAAATAAAAGAAATAATGAAATGTCGGTATGTTAATCAAAAATCATAACGTAAGTTGAAAAGCATTAATGAGGTCAAACGATGGATAAGGTTGTGTCCATTATAAATCCACTCAAAATTTAATATAATAGGAATGAACTAGAGCAAGACAAACAAAAATCTCCTTCAACCAAACCACTGGAATTTAAGGTAGTTACTTCTCTGTTTCAATGAAGCTAACAAGTGGATGATGCATATTGTAGAAAAACAAACGTTGAAGCGTTTGCAGACTGATTCCGTGACAATTAAACAAACATCAACAAACCACATTTTAAAAAATTTATTTACAGTAACGTAAAAACAGTGAAATGTTTTAAATATAGACATAGTATGTACAAACTGATATTATTGGAATGTCTTAACCAAACAAAGACAATGTGTGTATATTTTATACGGAAGTCTCTTCATCTGTCGTGGAGAAATACAAATACTCCTCAAAGTCTTTAGTGTGACATGAAACTTAGGGATGTTATGTGATGAATTTTTATGACTGTGTGGTCTCGTTCCGAAGCATATGATTTCAGCAATTCTGAAAAAAAAAATACAATTAAAATACATAAAATATGCAATTGCATATGTATGCTTATAGTGTAGTACGTTTCACTGAACGAGTCTCTTGTTTTGGCTATTATTTCTGAAAGCAATAACAAAGTCTGAAAATGAAATTTTGAGTGAGATTTAACTATCTTACCGGCAATAAGATTTGTTTTTTCAAGTATCACAGGTGTAGTTGTTTGTCCTTTGCTCATGTGAAAATTGCAGATTTTTGTGAAAAATTGACGTTATTACGACGTCAAAAACTTACATTTCTGGTACCGCCAATTCTGCAAGCTTATTTTTTTTTACATTTCGCATAAATCTATATAAATAGATATAAAATCTAGCAAATATTTTACATTTTCTAATTTTCACAAATCATGCGCGAAAAAAATTGTTATAATGGAAAACGCCAAAATTTTCCATAAGGTATAGAAAAAAATAAGAACATTTATAAGATCTTATAAAAATATCGAAATATACAAAAGTTTTTCTTTTTTGGTATAATAAGAATTATGAGGATATCAACCAACGGGTTTTCCTAGATTAAATAAAAAGTGAGAGACTTATCTTAATGAAACATACTTTAGTGATAAAGTAAAAGTTATCGCATAAATAAAACTATATACATGTATATTCTGGAAGACCTTAATTATACACTTAATTTTTTTATGCTGCAAAGGCAATTAATTTATTTATTAATTTATGTACTTACTGCTAAAATTTGCGGAATGTGCACGTGGTACTAGTTGAAATATGTTCCCTGGGAATTCACAAATTTACAAGATCACATCTACAATTTGGACGGAAGCTTAAGTTAAGTTTTTAACAAAATTAAAATGTTCTGTTCAGATGTCCAAATGCTCTCATAACTACTGTTGATTTGGATAGTAAAATGCATACACCCATCTTCTCACTAAAATTCGCAAAGTTTTCTTCAACGATAGCATCTGTCAGTAAAACTGCTTCCTCGATCGATTCCTTTTGCAATGAAAGTTCTGGAAGAACGATAGACATTTCGAAACAAGATATTTTTCCTTTGCGCAAAAACTCTACAAATAGTTGATGCTGGTTTTCCAACTTAAATATTTTACCGCAAGATATTGAAATATGATTTGGAAAAATAAACGCGCTTTTATACATTTCTGTTTCACATGTCTTAGATAACTACTATGCAAATAAGTTTCCTTATATGAGAAATGAACCCTCATATCAAGTTCATGCACGGTGATTGGTACATCACCATTGAGGCGGGATTAAAAACGTGCATTTTAATCAGTTCACACGCTAGATTATAGAGGCGGGACGAAAAATATCAGATATGATCTTTTTACACGCGCCAATCCGACGTTTTTCAATTAAAAATCGGCTTGTTAATCACATCTTAACAAGAAAATGATGCGAATAACAGCTAAATTTCAGTAGAAATAATACCTATCCATCACTAAGATATCAACTCAAATGACAAGTAAACTAAATAACATCTATAACTACATGTATATAGTTGAAAGCATTAAGTAAAACACTGAATCATCCCTAAGGTATTATACAGAATTATCCAAGGCGCGGTGAATGAATGAAATTTTCATTACAAAATGCTATTACATATCTGTAAGACACTGTGCAAATTGTGAGCATTCATCTAAGTATTGTCATGAATAATGGAGAATTCTTTGTATATGTAAGAACATAAAGGCCGGTTGCTATTGCGTTAACTCACCCTGGTTTTTGAAGGGTTTCTTGTTACTACGGCTTTTGTTTTCAATTTGTCTTTCGTTTCATTTTGTTGGCCTTAACGAATTCTGTCTGCTCCTTTGTTATCTTCGAATTCCTTTAACTTTTCATATCACTTAAATTTTAACGGCATTAATAACATGTACGATCAGCCAATAGAGTCAAAAATTGTGCTGTTTCTATATTGTCGCAAATGGGGTAAAGAATGTTGCTACTGTCCCGAACGACACAATTATGTTTAATTTGAATGTAGCTAAGTATTTTCGGCAAGTGGAACGGTAGTATTTTGACTTCTTACTGTAAAGAATTGCTATTAATATTTTTATTATTCTTTTGTTCAACTTTTTTTTAAAATTTTTACTGGATAATTTAACAGACAAAAAATTGAATATAGAATTTTGCCTGGAGAGGTAATTTTAGTAATAACTATCTTCGAAAATAATTAAATATGATAGATATAAAATTGGACAAAAATGCTTGTGTCAAGTTTAAATTTATTCCTACTACAAGGTAATAACTAGTTTTCACTAAATATCTTTCGTTAATTATAAATTATCATTAATATTAATTTGAAATGTATTTTATTCATAATTTTTACATGTTGCCCAATTATTTGAGTACTGTCAATATTAGAAAATCTAAACGGAAAGGTAACCACAAGTCAAGATCAAAACAGAATACGGATTTCAGATTTTTATTTAGTTTTTCAGAATTTGATATCTGTTTTTATTTGTAGTAATCATGTAATCAACTGACAACTGATTTTTTTGCTGGAGCATAAACCATAATTAACAGAGGGGAAAAAAAACACAGGCAACTTTTACAAATGCAGTGAACAGCAAGATAATCCCCTATTAAGAACATAGTTCTTCGTTTATGTAAAAACGTGATAATCTATTTCTTCATGAATAAGATCGAGACGAAGTCGATATCTTTTCATGAAGAAAATATATTATGTTCTTACAAACTTAGAACATTTTAAAGTGATCAAGACATTTTCTAGTTAATCGTCACTTGATTGAGTTCAATTAAAAAGTCTGGTCAGTATAGATTATAATTAGGAGTTGTTGTGTGTGAACTTACATTTTACTTAAAAAAAAACACGAAAATGAAAAGATGTGGGGTTTTTGTTCTGTTGTAATTGGAAAAAGGTTAAAATTTTACGTACATTGTACTGGACTGGAATAAAAAAGTATTTGTTTACATTTGTGAATATTATTTTCATTTGAATGTAGCAAAGTTTTCTCGGCTAGAGTAATGGTATGATTTTGCGTCTTTTTGACTGTAAAGAAGCATGTTATTCATTCTATGTTCAATTGCGATTTTCACGAACAATTAGATGCTAAACTAATGTAGAATTTAGCTAAATTTGTTATTAAAATGATGACAATATTCGAAAATCAAAGAATTTATTGCGTAACCGGAAGGGTATTCTAACTATTCGAAATTTCCAGGTGTTGTTTTATTTGTTTCCTAGGATTTTATTTTAACCCCCTTTTTTAAATCACAAAATCCTATGAATTTAGTTTACTTTTCGGGGTAAGAATAGGCACAAGCACTCTGTCCTTGGTAATGGATATCTGGTAGGCACCCGGAGTATAATGGGAGCCAAAACTGTGACCGCAATGTTTGCCGTGTCGATTGATAACGGGTACCTGCAATGTGGAGAGCCTCATTTCTACGTTAGTGTGATTAATGTATGTATATGTGTTTCTCGGAGTATCGGACGACGACCTGCGTTGTAAGGAAGTACGGAAATACAAGTTTGTGTCTGTGTGCTTCCGTGGAGCGAACTGATGGGATATTCATGGATATACGTTATATATACATGTATGGAACCAAAGCTGAGCTGGCCCTGAGTTGAGCTAGTCGGGAGGTCGACATGACCCTTGTCGATCAATTGGCTGGTCATGCCAAGCCCTACTTGATTCTAAATTTCAGTTTAATTTTTTCTCAAAACATCTCTTTTTCTATTGGTTTATCTATTTTTCTTTTTTGCATTGCAGTTCAGTCTGAAAATCAACCTATTTATTTGTAAGTTCTAGAAATGTAAAATGTTTGATGTTAATAATATTGTTTTTTTTTGTCGCTGTGTAACCCCTAGCACGAAGCTTGCAACTATGTCAGTATGTTGTTCCTTGTATCCCTGGTACTTTCGGATGTGTATTGGTATTTTTCTCGCGTGTATCAGTGGCTGAATTACCGCGTATAATAATGCTTCTGGAGCATTTTCCTGAAGGTATACATCCTGGTTGTTGCTCCGAGGCGGGCGGGGAGCAGGGGAAATGAACTTTTAAAAATCAACATGAGTTCTCAATCTCAAAATTCGACCAGTTCAACGCATTCCAATAAACGACGACCTCAAAGATCAAGCTGTTCCCTCCAAAATTAGTAACAAAGGTTCCTCCAATTTAGTAACATTTATAGTTTTGACTTCTCAAGCTGATAAACCTCTCACCAAAATTTCCCCGTTTGTTATCCAAAAACCATCCAAAGTGTTTCAGGGGATAATCAAAAAGTTATTAAAATAAAAAATGGAAGTCTCCTAGTTGAATGTCAACGACAACAGCAATCTGAAAACTTACTCTCTCTAAAGACAATTCTGGAAACTCCAATTGAAGCCATTCTCACAGAACATTGAGTTTTTGTCAAGGCAATGTCCGAGACAGGGACCATGAACTGTCTGATATGACCTAAGAGATTTTGTAATGAGTTAAAGCGTCAAAACATTAAACAGGTTAAAAATTTCACAAAGAAATCAGAAGGTCAGACAGTAAAACTCACATATCTCCTCACATTTGGACTTTCATCAATGCCAAAGCTTATTTACATCGGCCCGTACATGATAAAAGTTGACATATGTACCTACCCCGACCCATTGCTTCAAATGTCAAAAGTTTGGACAGGGGAAGGGTTCTTATCCCTGTACAGAAAAGTATGTCAAATGTTATGTTATGTGACACTCCGGTTTTGAATGTGATTGCACCATTTTTGAATTTTCTTCATATCTTCATTTAATTTGAAATTAAGATCTGATACATATCTAGATGAATAATGAACAGTTGTAATCTGGTATGTTGTAGTCTAGGTAGAGTGGAAGATCGTCAAGGTACAAGAATACTCCCTTGCGGGATTCCGAAATAATTATTTCGTAAAGATGTTTCAAAACTATTAATTACAACTTTTTGGGATCATTCAGATCGAAGCCGTTGTTATAAAAGATCATCTAGTTTGTAAGATATCAATTTGGATAACAAAAGAGTGTGATTAACTAAATCAAATCTGTATAATTTCCCCTACTAATTTCCTTTAAAATTTCGTCAACAATTTTCGTAAGAGCTGTCACACACGAATGCTTAGATCTGAATCCAGATTGATTGGTATTAATAAGTTTATATTTAATTAAATATTCATAAATTTGGGAGTAAAAATGTTTTTCAAATATTTTAGACAGACACGATAAACTGATAGGCCTGTAATTGTTCATGTCTGTTATCTCCTCAGATTTATAAACAGGAATGACCCTTTCTAATTTAAACTTTGATGGAAATTTTCCATTGCAGACTCAGATTAAGTATATGTGAAAGAGATTCATAGATAACAATGACAGATATTTTCCATATTTTAATACTAACTACATCTTATCCATTAGATTTATGAAAATCTAATTTCCATAGTTCAGTAAGTATTTTTTCTGGGAAAATACAATTATAAGAAAAAAAAAGACATGGTTTATCTTGGATTTAAGCTAGTGATATAACTTAATTTTTTCACAAATATCTTCCAAATTATCAAATAGATCGTTTTCAGGAACAATCGATTATACTGGGAATTGCCTTTAGAATTATTGTCTTTAAGGTGTTTCCATAGTATACCCACATTTCTGCCAGACTTTACAGCCTCTGAAAAATCATTGCTTTTGCTAGATCTGATACTTGATGTTAATTTGTTTTCCAATTCAATTCGTCTCTTATATCTGATATCCTTTTAAAAGTAAACAATCCATCCCCCCATTTTTAGATTTCCAATCTTTTCTTTTATAAGTATCCATTATTTCTAATTCTTGTGAATTATCTTTACATTTTTCTGTATTCAGGAAGGTTTCACACATACCGAGACCCCCAAGGGCGGCCGGGGTATAGAAATAGGTCGTTCGGTTTCTCCGCCTGCAGGTAGAACCCTCTAAAAGGGGCGTCTCTGATTGTGGGGGATGTAGAAATTCACAATCCGTCCAGAGGGAGACGTTAAATACACCCCGTGTTTAGGAAATGCCA
>JAULBM010146649.1:0-18228 GCA_032357055.1 Geukensia granosissima | reverse complement strand
TAGTATCTTTGATTTCAAGTTCAATGGGATAGATGAGGTCAACATAGTCACCAAATTTAGAGTTATTCAGTGAAAGGGCATCATATATATAGCGGAACGTGAAACCAAAAGATTGAGCCAACTTTTTCTCTTTTTTATATAGAAGGCTTTGTATGAAGTCAGCTTCAAACGAATAAAGGAAAAAATCGACGAGAAGGGGTGCACAGTTGGTCCCCATTGGAATACCGACAGTCTGTTGAAACACACGCCCGCCAAACATCACAAAAATGTTGTCAATTAAGAAATCTAGCATTCCGCAAATGTCATCTTCTGAGTACTTTTTGATAGATTCATCCCAATGAGAGTTTTCAGTAAAAATGGTTCAAAGTGGAAAAAATCGAATGATAAGGTAATTTTTTTTTCATGGGTTTAATCAAATCATTCCTAATGACTAATGCAGGAAAAGTAAGACAAGTTTCGGGGATAATGATGGTCAAAATTATCATTGATCCAGTCATATCACTATTTCCAGAACTCAACAGTAAATTATTGTGTTCAGTAATATATTGTGTTCAAGCTTACCCAAACATTCATTTGTTCACCTTTCACATGTCCACGTGCCGCATTGGAATCATGATGAGCTTGCCCCGGGGAGCTTGCAATGCACCTTAGATTCCAAAGTTCCTACCGTTCGATAAAAACCTCTTCAACGCATCTTCGCAAATTCAAAATATAAAGAAATAATATTTATCTCTTAACAATAGCAATTATTCCATATCCTAAAACTTGCGAAACTCTTTTACTTACCTCTTTTCTCCATTGAAAAAGTTACATAATTTATAATGTAGTAAGATTTAGAGTTGTCTTTCTTAAAATTTTAAATTTCATTAATTTTTCAAATGATCTTAATTTAAATTCTTCTGAATCATAAAGTTGGTGATCTATATTTCACATGTATGTTTTGAAATCCCTTTCTTCTTAAAATTTGTTTTGAAACTAGTAATTTACCAATCTGTGGAAATTGTTGAATATTAATTTTTTTCAAATGTTAGTAATTTTCTTTGGTCATGTTTGGTCATTTCGACTTAAAGACGTAGCCTCTTGTTCACAGATGTGTGCTATCTGGTCTTTTCAGGTTTAAGTTCTTTTATATTTTAATTGGTGAACTTTTGAAATGTGATACTAGTATTTACTGTCTACAATTGTTCCTTATTTTTGTAAATATGCCAATATGATAATTAATGTAAAAATTGTTTGAATTTTTAGTTTCCTTAATGCCCCGAATATTCTAAATACTGTATACGAGAACACCTTCTTTTACACTAAAAATGTCCAGTTGTCTGACAAGAAATTTATCAAACAATGTTTCAAAGAAATTTGCTGCATTTGATAAAATTCTAAAGCACTAAAATAAGGAAAGGCTTCGAAAAGTATGCACTTAGCAGTTGTCCATGCATCGGATTTTGCTTCCCTTTCGATTTGTTAGGATTTGAGTGCTTCTTTTGCGATGTTTGGATCTTTGACTTCCCATGTTTCTGTTCTAATGCTTCTGATGATAGGTTCCTCCAAAATATATTCATATTGCATACAAAAATTTGGCATATTTATTCAACATTGGTATTTTTGTATTTTGTAACCTCTGGGGCGATACTTCTGTTGATGGACCAAAGGTCCTCGATGTTATTACCAACTTAACTGCAAAAAGCACTGAAAATACGGAAAGGCTTAAAAATGTTTGGCACTAAGAAGTTATCCCTTTCGTTGAATTTAGCTTTCCGTTTCCGTCTCGATTTGTTTGGATCTTTGACTTTCTGTTTTTCGGTTACTGACTTGAGGTTACTCCTTGAAATGTATATATTGCATACCCAAAATTTTCAATTTATTTACCATTTTTTATTTTGTATTTTAAAACCACTGGGTAGATACATCTGGAATTATACCACATGTCCCGAGGTTATTCGCCTGCTTAGTTGTCTGAGATCAAATTTTTCAAACAATGTTTTACAGACCACATTCCAAACCAATAAAAAGACGGAAAGTCTTTGAAAAGTATTGCACTAAGTAGTTGTCCCTGGGGTTGGATTTTGCTTCCCATTTTGATTTGACTGCTTCTTTTGCTATGTTTGGATCTGTCACTTCCTATCTGTTGCTTCAATGCTACTGATAAGAGGTTACTTCTTGAAATGTACATAAAGCATACCAAAATTTCCCATATTCATTCAACATTGGTAATTTTTTATATTGTATTTAATAAACAAGTGTTATAAAATAGGACATGTGGCATGATTGTACATGAGACAGCTATCCACCAAATGACATTCGAATCTTTGCTTCTACAGTTCCCTTTACGGCCTTTAACAATGAACCAGAGTTCACACCATAAAGAAAGCTGTAAAGGGCACCAAAACACGAAATGTGAACCTATTCATAAAACATGACAATCGACGTAATCTTTTTTTAAAAAGGGCGGAAAAATAACTATAAATAACTAATTTAACAAAGAAACCACTGAACTACAGGTTCCTGGCTTGGGAAATGTGGCGGGTTAAATCGGTTGATGAGCGCTCGACCCTCCCATAACCTGGGACGGTGGTGTGACAAAACAGCAACACACTATAAGGATTTTACAGTTGAGATCGATACTGAACAACAAAATGTGTTCTCTAAGGCCTATATTTGACCCCACATTTTGAAAGAAAATTAAAATATATTAATGAATATGCAATACAATTGTAGATAAATGTACAGAGTTGAAAGATTTCAAAATGGCTCAGATTGTGACTACATCCATCATTTTCTCCAAAGTCATGAAAAACTAAAAATTTCCAAAATAGGATAAAAATACGGATTGTTCGTATAGTTTTTTTTATCTAATTTTGTCCCCATTCTTGCACTAAAAACAATACCCAACAAAATTACATGTACTTTATATTCTTATGTTGCATTTGTCACATAGATAAATATCTTTTTGTGAAAGAATGGGGTATTTAAATTCAAGAAAAACTGTTCCAAAAATATTATTTTTATGATTTCTTGATAATTTGTCAAAAATCATCAATTATATTGTCATTCTGGCATCTAGATCCTATTTTGTCATTGCAATTTAATTTTGATTTTAGAAATCTGAAAAATAAGGGTCATTCTAGTCCTTTCATTTGTCGTTTTATGCTATTGTGCAAGCTAATTACAGACATTTCCCAGATCTCGTCGAAATCTCTCGGAAAAAGAAAAGAATTCACGATTAATTTACACTGTAGAAATGAGATGAAGATCAGTACAAGTACCTTTAAATCCGTACTCGAGGATTATTAAAGGTTCATGACCGAACACCGGTGTAGGTGTTTTTTCAGAATTTCATCATACAAATTAAATGACATGACGTAACTTTATTCTTAGAATTAATGTCAAATTATCCATTTGTTGCACTCTGCAATATGCAAGATCATGTTACTTAACAAAAATTTAGTGTTCAGTTATAATCTAGTTAATAACAGCTAAATATTTTGACGATAAGTATTTTGTCATTAGCTCCTGATTATATTTACAGTAAATAAAACATGTCAACAGCATAAAGAATGAAAATCGATCTAGAAACTGCAATGACTTAATATTCCCACACCGTTACTTGAAATGGCCGTCTTTACTGTATTAGTAATTAAAATGTGGCGTGATTGTCTATGAGACTGCCTGTCATCCAAAAATTAAAAATGCCCTAAGGCCTTCAAAAATGTATACACCCTACGCCAAGCTGTAAAAACCTAAAAGGATATGTGAGCTTTTCTAATCACTAGGCGTCCGTCAACCGCCCCTCTTCCGTCAAAAATTCACATTTTAAACTTCTCTTCTGAAATCACTGAGCCAATCTCAAGCAAACTTTGGTGGAATGGTACTTGCATAGCCCCCTTTCAGAAATGTATTCGAGGTCCTGACCTTCTTACCAATATGTCCATTGTTAGTAAAAACAGAAAAAAGGCGGATGGTTTCTAAAACGTTTTCTCGTTTGGAACTACTTGTCTAATTAGAACCAAACTTTGGTGGAATGGCCCGTAGGTAGGTCCCTTTCAGAGTTATATCAATGATGGACACCTCAGCCGATCTTAGTAAGATCTTTTTGACTCTACAATATACCTCCCCCTTTGGATCTGTGAAGCATCAGATGATACAAGGTTAACTGAGGAGAAGACAAAAATTTGCATGTATAAATTTCAACCCTAACAATGTTAGGTTAATTTTCAGACGTTTATATATTTATAATTGATTTCATGTTAACCTTGTATCATCTGATGCTTCAGGAATCCGGTCAAGAGGTATATTGTAGAGTTGTCACAAATTTTAGACGTTTGTACAAATTGCTTTGTTGTGACTGTTTCAAGTAGAAATACTAGATTCTTTACAATATGCATGAAATGCTGGGATAAATTTACCAGCAAAAATTAAAAATACTATCTTCACGCTACAATACACCATGTACTGTACTCTGTCTCGTAGAAAGGCATCACCAGGTTACCGAAAGCTATATTTTTTATATAGCCTAGGTGGCCGAGTGGTCAACGGCGCTGGGCACAGTACAGGCGATGCAAGCACGAGATGTCACAGCAGCACTGAGGGAAGGTAAAAAAATTGCCGGTACAGATTTCATCCCTTACACTGTTAAGTTAATTTTCAGACGTTAATGGCTGTATCGAGTAGAAATACGAGATAATTTACAATAAACATGAAAAGCTGGGATAATTTGCCTGCAGAAATACCAGCTACACGAAACAATACCTCATGTACTGCGCTCTGTCCTTAGATACGCTTACGTGGAAAGGCATCAGCGGGTCACCGAAAGCTATATTTTATATAACTTAGGTGGCTGAGTGGTCAAGGGTATTTGACACATTACAGGCGGTAGAAGCCAGAGATGACACAGCAGCGTGAGTTCGAATCCCACTGAGGGAAGGACAAAATTTGCAGGTACAAAATTCACCCCTAACACTGTTAGGTTAATTTTTAGATTTTTATTTGATTTCATGTTAACCTTGTATTATCTGATGCTTCAGAGATCCGGTGGGGGAAGGTATATTTAAGAGTGGTCACAAAATTAAGACGTTTTTATATATTACTAGTAATATGCAATAATACTGTATATAAATGAACGAGTTGAAAGATTTCAACATAGGAATAGCTCAATTTGTGACTACATCTATTATTTTCAGGGTCCAACGTCATGACAGAAACTTCCCAAAAATGTTTGTATAGTTTTTTATTGATTTAAATTTGTCCCCACGCTTGCACTCAATACAATAATACAATACCTATCCACAATACAATTACTTCTAATGTTGCATTTGTCATATAAATATCTTTTTGTTGAAAGAATGAGGTATTGAAATTAGAAAAAAACTGTTCCGAAAATATCATTTTGATGATTTCTTGATAATTTGTCAAAAAACCCTCATTAAGAACGTCATTCTGGCATTCAGATTTTCATATGTTTGCTAAGAAATAGCGTCAAATTATCACTATTATGCCTACACATCATCATGTGCAATTTGCAAGATCATGTTACTGAAGATAAACACACAAAAATCCTTTACCTTTTTTGTTTGGTTAATGTACAAAATCTTATCTTAATTTTTGGAGATAAGTATTGAATCGTCATGGTCATCGACAATGAACCAAACTGTACTCTCTTTAAATCATTATACAAAGAATGTTTACAAACCCTTCCCTATGCAATAATTTTAATATTCGTATATTAATGAAAAGAATATAATATTTTCTTTTTCATTTGAATTTATTGCAGGTTATTGCAGGTTATTGCAGGTTTTTAATGATATTTTTCCCTTCTGCATATCATTCTCCTCATATAAAATTAATGTCAACTGGCATACCTGAAATATTTAAACTCATTTTTGGACACAATCATTAAATATTCAGAGACTTCCTTGTTTAAACAGTTTCGATTGGTTACAATTGGAAAGAGTTCTTTAGTTTGGTTTTGGCATTAGTGATATTTATGAATAAGAAGAATAGAACCTATCCAATTAAAATCTTGTGTTTTGTACAGATTTTGATTATTGAACACGTCAAATTGTCTATTCATGTAATGCTTTTAGATAGTTCGTTTAAATAAATAATATATATCAAAGTCCCGTTTTAATTTACACGCAGTGTGGCATTGATCAAACAAAATTTCAGAACATTTAACTATCAGCGGTTGTTAAATGGAAAGTTTTGTTGATTTAAATATGTGAAAAACTTGCATGATAAGAAAGTTACAATGACGTGAATGGTCATGGAACTTCATGTTGCATGTATTTTTCAAAATCAATGTTGAAACTGCCATTTTTGTTGCGTTCGAAGCATTTTGAAATACATTCTGTACCATCACCAAACTACTACTTATTAGATAATGAATAACACATTTGTATTTTTATTTAAGATTTTGTTGAACATTTTCACAGTTTATTGCAAAACGTATGGTATTCGGTAAATAACAACTGTTAGACAATGTGTTGACTGCGAACTGCGGAAAACGACCTTTTCACTTGTTTCGGATTTCAAATATTTATTGTTTAGGTATCTCTGTGTACATTTTCATTTTGTATTTAACTGCATTTTATTAATTAAATTTCACATTTTGCAACGAAGAATTGGGCAAGGTTTAAGTCCAACGAAAGTTATTAAGTGTTGCAGCATGTTGCCAAGTCAAGTCGCATAGGTATTTGATAGTCTGTTATATTTTTGTTTCCATTTTTTAGAAGTGAGCCATATTTTCACCTTGTATTCTTCTTCGTTAATACATTCGTGTCCTGGACAAAACTATTTTGTCATTTAACATAGCCATGAGACGATTTTTATACAAAATTCACAGAATTCAATATTTTCATTGTTTTAAGTATTTCTGTTTACATTTTCTGAGTTTGTATTTAACTCAATTTTTTTATTAAATTAATTTTCACATTTTGCCACGAAGAATGGGGCAAGGTTTAAGTCCAACGAAAGTAGTTAAGTTTCGCAACATGTTGTGCAATAACTTCATATATATCCGATTTGACAAATGGGTGTATCACCATGTTACAAGGTGTCGCGTTTATCCTTGACCACAAGGTCATTTTTGGGATTTTCTTTAGATATCTTCGTGTCTGGACAGCAACTTTTTTGTCATTTAACATAGGCATATCATATTTGACAAATGGGTGTATTACCATGTGACGATGTGTCGGGTTTATTCATGACCTCTACTATGACCACGACCTTTGGCCTTAGATCAAATACGTAGTTTTTAGCTCACCTGGCCCAAAGAGAATTGTGAGCTTTTGTCATCACTTTGCGTTCGTTGTCGTCGTCGGCGTCGTCGTCTGTTAACTTTCCATCTTCTTCTCTGAAACCACTAAAAAACAGATTTCAACCAAATTTGGTAGAATGTTAGGAAGGTCCTTTACCAGATTTGTGAAATTAGTGCCGATCCGAAATTCAACATGGCCGCCAGTATTCTGTTATGTAATCAGATTTCAAACATCTTCTTGTCAGAAACTACAAAGTGGATTGAATTGTTAATTTGCAGTAATGATTGTTAGATGGTCCTGTACTTCACTTGTGAATCGTTTGCTGATCGGTAATTCAAAATGCCCGCCATGAAGTAACTTGGTTTAACATTGGACCCTATGGGAATTTCACATTTTCATCTTCTTCTCTGAAACCACTGAACAGATTTCAACACAACTTGGCAGAAATGTTAAGCAGTTGGTCATTTGCCAGATTTGTAAAATTGGCGTCGATCCCAAAATCAACATGGCCCCCAGGAGTTGTGGTCTGACATGGCTTGTCCTTGGACATAGGCAGATTACATTTGGAACATGGGTATATCACCATGAGAGAGGTTTCATGACATTTGATCTCAAGGTCAAGTCTATGTCCATGCCACAAATTTTTGTTCTTCTATATGAGGTTCCATATCTGGTACATGGGTTTTATCATAGACGATATTTCATGACCCAGCATGACCTTGATCTTTGAGGTCATATTTATAGTGTTTTAAGGTATGGCTTCGTATCGGACCACAACTTTTCTGCCTTTTGATAATAGATTTCAATTTTAGTGTTTGGATGAATTATCATGAGAGGATGTGCTGCGTGCATTCATGAGCCTTATATGATCTTTTAGCTTATGGTAAAAATTTTCAATTATTTGACAAACTATCATGTCCAGGTCTCAATTTTCTTTTGATGTAGGGTTTCTAGTTTGATGAATGGTTCAGAAATTTAACATATAAATTAAGCCAAAGAAATCTGAAATTATGCCTATTGGGAACGTAATATCTAAAATGAGACATTATTAGGTGACAGTTTTTCCAATACTTTCCATATAAATATAGAGTAAAATATATGTCAGGCCTAATTAAAACAAAAATAATAACTTTGAAGTGTGTATAAGGTTATCCAGGTTGAGTTCATATGCAGCAGTAATAATTCTCCATTACTGAAATCATTTTTAGCATTCCGCCATTATTTCGAAGGGAAGAGATTTTATTGCCATATAATTGATAGATTGGAGTAGTACAGTATTGAATCATTTGCACAGCTTTAACGACTCCACACTAGTCCTCACCAGGAAGAAATGTAGTACAAAATTGTGGCAGATGACAATTAACACAGTAGTTTTTACACGAAGATCCCTAAGTGACTTTGCCTTGTTTTACAATGGATTTGCTTGTGGCAACCAATTAAGTTGACAGGCTGGGATGCATAACATAATTTTGGAAGAACATCATTCCAACTAGCATTCCCATAGAGCAATATGCTAATCTAAGTCCGACTGTAGCAACCATCTTGTTTGGTGGGTGGGAATATTTTTTATAGAAGACCATAAAAGGACTATTCCATCAAAATTTGGTAACTGACTCAGTTGATACAGACAAGAAGATATTAAAAAATATAAAAACAACTTTCTATTTTTGTAACTGAAGCGTTGGTGGCAGAGGGGGTAGCGCTGGAACCAATTGTAGTAGAGGTCTACCAAAGGACAATTCCACCAGAGCCTGGTTGCATTTGGCTCAGTAATTTAAGACAAAATTATTTTCAAGTGAATTTTCCATAGTGTCTTATGTTAAATTAAGTAACACTGTGGTGGAAATCTTGGTTATTGGGGGGGGGGAGCATGTCGGACACAATTTTGGTAGAAGGCCATGTAAGAACCATTCTACTAAAGTTTGGTTGCAATTGCCTAAGTAGTTTCAGACATATTTTTGTAATTGTTGACAGACGGAGGACGGACGCCAAGTGATAGCAAAAGCTCAATGGCCATTAAGCCAGATGAGCTAAAAAGGACAAAAACTTTAACTTGTGTTCATCAGTTTCATCAGGTTGTTGTCTTGCAACCTCAAGTAACATCACGACAAAAGAAGTAAAAATGACGACCATAGGCAAAGATCAAACAGGATTAGCCTCAAGTTTTTTATTACCTATATGTACAGCAACCTACATTAAACATGTGATAATAAAAATAAATATATCACACTGAAACAACTCTTTGGATAGTTTAAATCCACAACCGGCAAAATTCGCAAACAATATTTTGCATAAATGAAACATTAAACATATCAATGCAAATGTTGTAACATATATTTATAAATCATATTTCAATTTAAAAATTTGAAATGAAATAAGTAAGCATATAAACAAAGCTCAGAAGACTAGAGAATAAGGTATTGTCAGAGTGGAATAAGATATTAATATTTCTTCTAAAGACATATAAAAATATTTTGATAAAAACATTTAAATGTGCTCTCTTGTTACAAAACTACCAACTCCAAAATCGTCGTCAGTCCAAAATTGTTCAAAATGACATCCACACTAATCGATCAAGTACACTGACATTCATCTCATTGAGGACATAATAGTTGCACTAAAACATATTAATTTGCACTGCAAATATAAATTTCCAAATGAAGTCCAAACGTCTGATTATTCATAACACGTGCTAGGACCAAAACAATAACATGGTAAAACAACCAGTAATAAATTGTAGTTTGTAACTATAACAAATGAATATATCAGAATTGTTTTTGGACGCGACTAAATCATATTTATTACATACAGAAAAAGCGACGCAGAATTTTTCTCGCTCAAAATTAAGCATTTATATATTAAATGAAAATAACATTTCAGGATTTTTTTCTCTTTTAACCATTCGAAAAAGTGTTTTTTCATGATGTCCAGTTTGTGTACTCCCTTGTACTTGTTTCTGTAATAACTGAAATCTGACAGCATTGGTCTTTTCAATTAGCTTTTGAATACAGCGAAGGTTCATTTGACTCTTCACTTTATTGTTTTGATTGTTTAAAATCTGGTACAGAAATCTTCATCAAAATTTCCCTGCCTCGAGTGGACTGGCATTGAAAGTCTACTAGATTCATCTATAGCTGGTACCGCTTTTAAATGATGTAATTGTTGTAACAATGTTGAAACCGTAGGCCTGGAACCTTCTGAACACTCTAAGCAACCTTTTATAATGACTTTAGTCTCTTCATTTAAGTCTGTCAAACTTTCATCAAGCCTCATCATTATTGCTGGGTTAAGATTCTGTACAAATAAATCAAGTGACATTCTTCGTTGGTTTTCAAAAGCTTGATTACCTAACCAAAGTTCAAACATTAGGAGCCCGAATGCATAAACATCAGCACTAGAAATATACAAATCGCCACTCAGTACCTCCGGGGATAAATAGACAAAATCACCACAAACATGTTGTTCGGGGTTTTCGGGGAAGTCTGCTGTTCGTGGGAGACAACCACCAGTCAACCGAATGTTGCCATCATTATCAGTCTGTAAATAAAAAATATGAATAATCGAAATGTACCAAGAGTGATTATTTAAATGAAGATGAACAAACACTGGGTCAAAGTGTAAGAATAATATATCGAGTAATAACTTTATATCAAGGTGTGAAATCTAAGAATATTTTGTCATAGTAAGAACATGATATCAGGTGGGCAAAATTTTCATACTGAGAAGCTAAGGACGCGAGGAACACAAATTACATGATTACCAATTTCACGAACAAAAATGTCAAAGAAATAAGTTTACCCTTCCGGAGCACCTTAACTCACCCTGGTTTTTCTAGGGTTCGTGTTAATTCAGCTTTAGTTTTCAGTGTAGTATCGTGTGTTCTATGTTTGTCTTTCGTTTTATTTTGTTAGCCATGGTCTTGTTTGTCTTCCGACTTCTGCCCCTTTTGGTATCTTCTAATTAATTTGAGTATGAAACTCAAATGAAATGAGCTTACAAAATACCAAAACCAATATGAACATTTTCTGTAAAGACTAAGGTAAATGTTTACATATATTTACCATAATTGTATTGGAGTTCAATTCCATATGAACCATTCCATTTCTATGTAGATATTCCAAACCGCCCACGACTTCTTGAAGTGTTCTTAATGTATTGATATGTTCATACTTAACGATGTGGTGCCTAAGAGGATGCAAATGACCTTTGTATACCATGGCAGGAAGGTATGAACCCGAGTTCTGAATGCCTATAAAAGTTGCAATATTTTTGTGGTCCAACAATCTGAAATTAACAAAAGAGTATGATTTAGCATGTTTTGTATTGCATTCAAAACTTCAGTGATTTGGACATATGCATATCTGATCATATATAAATACAATCGACAAAATGTTGATTATATGTGTCTTTAAATTGCTAACCATCATATGGATATGTGCAATTTGGAAATGCATTAGATCATAAAAAATAATTATATTCGACGTATCAATATTTTAAGCAAAAAGAGAATATCAGGTTTTATTGAATCGATACAGAAATGTTACACTTAGAGAATATACATTGTTAGACATTGATAATCGTATTTTCTACCATGGAAATAGTAAAATAACAAATTTCGAGCGTTGGCGAGAAATTTGAAGGTTTAGTTATCTAGATTGTATAAACGTTATCACTGATTACATATGGTAAAAATGTATTTTCTTTTTTTATTTTTTTTTATTGAATGATTTTACCGTATTTAAATTTAGATAAAAAAGTAACATCGTCAATCTACGTCCGCTAACTGCAATTTGCGTTGATAATCACTGAAGCCGTCAATAATAACTTTTTAAAAACTGGTCGAGAGAAAAAAAACGCATGAAAAATAGAGAAACACCAATAAACATCTTATTTTTGGCGTTCGATGCAAGTTTTGTCATTGCTTGTTTTCAAACTCCATTAAAAAATAATTTTGTCGAGCAACCCATATCCATTGTCAAATTTTATTACCAATTCATAGGTATTTCTTTTTTTAAAAAGGACAACCAAAAAGCCATTCTTTTTTAAGAATCCACAATTTATCAAATATCATTTTTACGAAGATTCTTAGGAGCAAAGGTGACGTTTTGTGGAGATAAACTTCGCTTCGAACGCTCAAAATAAAATATATTTGAAATGCCTCAATGAAGTTATTTATTTATGTTTAATATCTTATTTCAGCAGTTAACTGTTGTCGTGTCTATCTAAAAGCATGATTCACAGCAGAAGGAAATTCTTACCTTAATTTGGCTATTTCATGGTAGCACTTCTCTAGCCTACAACACGGGAGATATATTTTAATGGAGACTTGTTCGTCATGGTTTTTATTCTTCAGTAGACCCTTCTGTTGGGCTGTCCATATACCTCGTGGAAACTGAGTGACCTGGCTTGTCTGCGAGTTTGACATGCTAGTAAGGAACTCTAATATTTTGAATGGAATAGATGATCCACCGGCAGCGTCTGAAGGATCTAGAATCTGTAGTTCATTTGGTTTGAAGTCATCAACAAAAATGTATCCCGCTCCATAGTCAGCTAAAATAAGTTTGAGAACTTCAAGTTCTTTCATCAATTCTTCGTACCCACGACGTGATGTCAATGACTCGCGTTTACATTTAGCTACATGGTACAGTAAATTCTGGTTTGCTGTGATTAAATTTGGAATCCTCAAAACATTCTGATCTAAGATATCTTTTGCTTCTTCCATGAAACATGTCATTACTACTTTCATCTGGTCTTCTTCGCGTTTTACAGGATTAATGAAACTTCTTAAAAGTTTTTCGGAACGTGTTTTAGCATAGGAAACACGATCTTTTGCGTAAACGTTCCATTTGTCAGTTCCAGCCTTAATTGTTACAAAAAATTTTTGAAATGGCTGGAATATTTTATTTCTTGCTACCATATTTAGTTTAAGTGAGTCCCTTTTCTTTAAGTATTGCATGGACACAGAACCTCGTCGCTGACTTGTTGATGTAGAAGATGTAATGGACACAATTGAAGAACGTCGGGAATCTGTCGAGGTTGAAGATGAATTCAGATTTCTTTCGATTGCTTTAACACCATCAGTTAATCCCAACAGATCTTTTAGAATTTTATACTCTACCTCGTACTCTAGGTCTCTAATGGTACCATTCTCTTCCTCCCATTTATCTAATTCATGTGCAATGCGATCAACTATAATGCCATCAATTTCTGTTTTCAGTGACATCCAATCTTTTTTATGCCTTCGATCGGTTTTATCATATGTATATGGATCTGGTAGTTCTGATTCAATAAACTGGGTAATTGCCATGCGCACTACAGGCGATTTGAGATATTCACGAAATTTAATACTAAGTTCTTCAGATGTTCTGTTAATGAGTTCCTGTAGATCGCTTACAATTTTCGTTGACTCATTTTTCAACTTGTTCAATTTGCTGCTTGCTTCTTTTACATCATTTTCTAAGCGATTATCTGAACAATTTAGCTGTCTGACAACTGTCTTCAAATGATGGACGGACCGCTGAAGAATTGATTTTATCCACCTGAAAAAAGACAAGTTTGCATGGATTCGGGATAGACAGGAATTCAACTGCTACTAATATATTTACAAAATGAGAATTAAAATCAGATCCCTAGTTTTAGAATTCCTATTATCGTTCATTTGTACAATGTACAGATATTCATAATTAAGTTGTTTATTTACAATTTCGAATACTTCGATTCAATAAAGGAAAAACTAAATAAATTTTAAACAGTTAAAATACAAAGATATCGTCAGGAAACACGTACAAAATTTTACTACCAAACAAAAAATTTAAAAGATGTTATAGTAGGTTCAGCAAGTAAAGCTATTCAGATGTAACATAATTCCTAATTTACACTATTTTTATTTTTTTAAAAATAACTCGGTTCATAATGGTTAACATTCAGTTGAGATATTTGAAATCTCCATCATTTGTTTTACTGAGGACCGAATGGCAGGCTTATTGCCTATGTTCTTTAAATCTGTAGAATTTTTTGTTGTAAAATGGTTGAAAATTTAGATGGAATAAATCTACATTGGTTGCATTTGTACGATGAATGAAGAATTAACCCTCATAAGTATATGTGAGAGTTAGCAATTATTAGATACTAGTGAAATTCTGCAACTCCAATGTCAAGTATTTTTCTATGGAGAATTTTTCTAAAGCTATTTCGATTTTTCTGTTTTCCTTTTAAAGTTCGTACTTTAGTATATACATGTATGAGAATGGAAAATACATACTTGTATGTTGCTTTGATGCGTTCGTTTAAAGCTTCATTGTAGACATTTTGTAGAACTGATAGGACAGTCTGGTAGTCTGACCGTACATAGTCCACATCTTCCCCGACCTCCCTTTTTGCACAAAACGTCGAAAATGGCACGACTTTTTGCTCGTTTAACTTTGGCCATATATTACCAAGTCTTTTGATAATGTGTTTCTGTACTGTGTCTTGTTCTGTCACTCTATCCCACTGATTACATATAAACATGGCACATCCGGGATGGAATCTAACAGTACCATTCTCACTTTTTGTCTTTTCTTTTTGTAATATTATTCTCATCAATTTTATTAACTGAAAGAATGGAAAGTCATCACTAGCATTAAATCAAATACATATTTGGTTGATTTTACCCGATAAGTGAAAATATTTTGAATCTACCGAAATTGGAAGAATGAGTGTTCACCTTGGTAAGAAAAAATAATTCTAAATACTTCAAGTTTTTGTAATACCCAAAATAATTCAAGATTGTATAATATCCGAAATACTTAAAGTTTGTGCAATACCCGAAACACTTTAAGTTTGTGTAATACCCGAAATAATTTAAGTTTGTGTAATACCAGAAATCGTAGCTTACTTTCACCGCAGTCTTTCGAAACAATTAACTTCTGCTAATAAAAAAACACAAAACCTTGCATAGATAGTAGACCGATTTAGTAGTAAAAGTTGCTGCTTACATGACTTAGTTATTCGCCGGATTTGACTATATTAAAAACCTACTTTGTTGTGTACAGGAATATAAATACTTACCCGGTCTTCGTCTACGCCCCCACCATTGTCTGATTTTATGATGTAAATAAAACCCATCACTTGGTTTTCATCTACAAAGTTTTCTATCACCATATCCATGTCATCATTTTCGCCTATCCCAGGAGTATCAACAAATACAATTCCATTCTGAAGGAAATATTAACGTGCAATCTTATTCAAGTTTTCTGATGGAATGGAATTTCTTTTTCTTAAGTTTGAATGTTCAAAAAATTTCCAACAGACATAATATTATTTTTTATATACAAATGATTATAGAACAACTTTAAATTTTAATTCGAATTTTTTTTGTATCAAGCACATCGCAGTTTTTTCTTCATTGCTAAAGGCGTTTTAATGAATGCCCCAAAATTCTTGTATGTATTCTTTGTACAATCTCTACTGGCAGAACGAATTTCACACTTTTCATTATATGATATAATATTAACATTAAGCTATTCGTTTGTTAAAAAAATCTACTTCTCTATTAATTCTTTGATTTTCTAAGTTATATGACAATAACAATTCAAACATACCTCCAATATTTTAGATGGAAGACATATTTGAACTTCTTTTATATCTGATGTTGATTCTCGTTTGTCCAAATTTTGTTCATATACTAAATGTCTTATATCTTCCTTTTTAAAATCATCAAATATATCATCATCTCGAGATTCATCGTGATACACAATTCTGGCACAGTGTTTCTTGCCATAAGAAAGTCTTGTAACCACACTTGTACATGGTTGGTGACTAGAAGGCAGTATATCTTCTCCGAGGAGCAGGTTTAAAAATAGTGATTTCCCTGCAGAAGTTTCACCTGAAAAATTGATGCAAAGATTCAGTTGTCAAAAACTATATATTATGCTGTGATGCGATTCCAGATGAAGCACTTGAATGGATTTACGTCTGAAGCATATATATCTAATCTAAGATAAGGATAAGTTGAAACAACTAAATCTTATAAAAGTTGCATTTATTGTTGGGTGTTTTGTTGTTATTATTTTTTTTTTGTTATCAAACCTGGTTTGCTAAACAATAATTCACGAATAAACACACCTGCCACCACAAAACAACATTCTCCCTCCCTCAAAAAATGCTGTCTTCTGTTCAGTTCATGTTCCAAATTACCAACGATGCCCTCGGTCTGAAGAGCCTCTTTAATAATTGTTACAGCCAATGGAACATTTCCATCTCCCCTTGTGAATTTAGTCTCAGTTTTAACTAGTAATTCGAGAAGCTTTTGTCTTTTGCTGTTGTCATCCCTCTTTGTTTCATTCAATGCCCGACATATCTGGAAAAAATAAATTTAGTTATTTAAGATATTGCAAGGAAAATACCAATTTTAAACTTCATTTTAAAACGCAGAAAGATTTACAGCAGAGGATTAAACTTCATAATTTCGTACTAATTATATGTGAATTTAAGTGTAGATTTTTCAGACAAAAAAAATATTGTTACATTGCATCCTCACGCTTCTTACATTATGAAGAGCTTCAGATGGCCGAGACAGTTGACACTTCACTTATATTATTAATGTAAAATTAGTTTATAATAATCTTTTTTTTAAAATGTACCGATAAACTACTCTGACAAACGCCCGGTTTTATATTTTACCTCTACATAGTTTTTCATAGGATTGTTAAAGCAAAATGACATGTTTTGTTTAAATGTGCTCGAAAATCCAACATTATCAACGATCAATCAAATAAAAACTTCAAATGGCTCGATAAGTTTAAATGTGAATAGAAAAATAATTTCATAATCACGATTAAAGAAATCAAACAATAAAATTCAATGTTAAGCAAACTTCCTAGTTGAAATAATCGAAGAGAATTAAAATTGCATTTGTTATTATTAAACAATGTGTTTGAAGGTGAATGCAATAGTTGTAATTAGAATGTGAAATAAATGTATCGAAATACGATAAAAACAGTGACGCATTAGAATTATGTTGCCATCCCTTTGACATTTATACCTGTTACAACATTCATAACTTAAAAAATATAAATGATAATCGCTTTCCATTGCTCATTCTCTAATTTCGGTTGCGCAGTAAGGCATAATCTACACGTTTGACTTCGTTGAATTCGAAGTTTGCTTATTATGGAAAAAACGATCAGATAAGCATATCGACTTTATGCAATGTCATGTTGCTGTTCCATAAGTACTGGACGAGAAATAAAAAAAACCAAAGGTCAACCAAGACGAGAACGTGCCAAATATTATAGTAAAATACAAAACAGAAAACCGACAATCAATTACTAGAAAGCTACACAAACAACTTAACACTTACACAAAGACAAAACAATCTGAGCTTGATAGAGCCTGACATATATATGTCGGGGATCAACTTGTCTTTGCCTGTCTATAACATATGGCAGAAAAATTAAAACGAATACACTGCAGAGTACAGTTACCTATAAACAGACACTATATAATAACTAAGAGATACACGATTTAGTTAATAGCGTCAGAATTTGTCCTTGAGCAAAGGTATCAACAGCTGATCTCGCACGTTTCAGGAAGTAACAGGCATACAGTTCAGTTGATGTCGGTCGTATACGTTAATATCTATACAGAAAACTTACGAGTTAAGCCCTTATTATTGTGTAATATTAGCAGTGTATTTGCGTACTGTTATAATGAGTGAAGGCTTTGTTGTTTGAGTTACTGAGTAGTTATATTTTATGTAGAAAAACATTAGAATAGTCAATTTTGAAAAACTTTACAGAAACAACATCAAGTTCTACAAGTAACTATGTAAGTTTGTATTGTCCAGGGTTTTTAGCTCACCTGGCCAAAGGCCATGTGAGCTTTTGTCATCACTTGGCGTCCGTCGTCCGTCGTCTGTCGTCCGTCGTCCGTCGTCCGTCCGTTAGCTTTTCACATTTTAATCTTCTCCTCTGAAACCACTGGGCCAAATGGA